>JAJJWX010002289.1:0-102793 GCA_023529315.1 Papaver bracteatum
ATACCTCTTCCGCACTTCTTCTATTATCGCACTACTTTATGACATTTTCCTCTTATAATTGTTACGATATTCGTAAAATAATATCTTGCGATATTCGGTACCTACAATCAAAGAAGATTTGAAGATGAAGAAGATTTTAGTTCTCATATCTTTGTGTGCACAAACCTTGATCGGCTGAGATCCAACTAGAATCAGATTTATTCGATTGATTAGTTACATGAGATCCACATCACTTTATAGCTTCTTATAGCTTCAAGACTCCATGGTGATCATCATACAAGACGAAGGACTACTCAAGGAACCAGTGGATTTTCATCGACTAAAAGGTATGTGGAGACTTGAACTTATCTATCACTCAAAAGTATATCTACTCTATCTCTTATCTTGAGACAAAAGTCGTTTATCTACATAGACTAAGAATATGTACATATGACATTTAGAGTTGAGTGTATATCGCTTATCTATTTCTCGAAATGGGTGTTGGTAAAACTTTCACTTTAGCCAAGTTCATCTTTGCCTAGTGACAAAAGTCATGTTAAGTTTCAATCTTCTTGGAAATGCTCTGACGAAAAATAGTTTGTGAATAACAATTATATAACGCCCTCTGAGCATGTTTCAATGATTGAAATGAGAGTTTAGACTATATAACCATTGAGGGATATAACCATTGTTGTGGAAACACATATATGTATAAGTTCTTAGCACTTGAACCAAAGTTTGCGAACTTTGTTGATCAAGTGGAACTAGAACGTGAGCAGCAACTCAGTCCGCGAACTGGCGTATTTCTCGAACCCGAGAATTTATGCTGGAGTTGTAGCTTATGTGCAGTCCACGAACTCAGTCCGCGAACTGACGGAAGATCTCAACCCCGAGAATTTCTGCTGAAGTTTATAACTTCAATCGGTTAGCTTGAGTATGCGAACTCAAGAGGTTATGTCTGCAAACGTTGTTCATGAACTTATTCTATATTACTAAGGTATGCTTTTGCAAACTGTGGCTTTACAGTTCATGATTAATGATTCGAGTGAATCACATCGTTTTTGATTCAATTGTGTCTCTTGTAGTACTTGAGATCTCATAGAAATTGAACAACTCTCTAACTAGTTCATTTGAGTCATTTGGACTAGTTATGGTGAAGAAGAACATGGTTGATATGAAAGTTATCATTTGGCTAACGATTTGGTTAACTAGTTGTGAACCAACCATTGTACACGTTTGGGTATAGTTACACAAACCCAAATCGTCAAGTACATGTGTGTATGACAAGCTAAGTTTTCGATATAACGGTTGAGGAATATTAGCTTGTATCTAATCAGGTTTTCATCTAACGGTGAATATTGAATACTTTGTTACTAAGCTAACATTGATTGCATACCCTGATTTGAAGACTATATAAGGGGAACCCTAGCCATTGGAAAAACTAATCCCCACACACCTTTCTTGTGTGATACTAGTTTTCTTCAAGCTAGAGTCGATCTCCATTAACCCTTGAGTTTTCTCTCTAAATTCGGGTTAATGACTTAAAGACTTCATTGGGATTGTGAAGCCAGACCGATACTGCTTTTATCGTAGTTGTGTGATCTGATCTTGCTCTTTCTATCGTACGAGTACAAGTGTAATAATTGGCTTGAGATTTCTATCTCCGATAGGCAAGATAAAAGTAGTCACAAACATCTTCATATCATTGTTTGTGATTCCTCAATAATCTTCTTAGTTGCGTCGATTAAGTTTATTATGAGGTGATTGATGAAGCTGAGCTGTTCTTCGGGAATATAAGTCTGGTTTTATCATTTGGTTCCTGTTCACCTTAATTTATCAAAAGATGGAACAAACTTATAGGTTTATTCCCGGGAGACGAATTTATCTATTACCTATAGACTTTTCTGTGTGAGACAGATTTGTTTATTAAAGTCTTCGACTTTGGGTCGTAGCAACTCTTGGTTGTGGGTGAGATCAGCTAAGGGAATCAATTGCGTAGTATCCTGCTGGGATCATAGGCGTAGGAACATAACTGTACCTTAGATCAGTGTGAGATTGGTTGGGTTTCAACTACAGTCCAGACCGAAGTTAATTGGTAGTAGGCTAGTGTATGTAGCGGCTTAATACAGTGTATGTTTAATCTGGACTAGGTCCCGGGGTTTTTCAACATTTGCGATTTCCTCGTTAACAAAATTCTGGTGTATGTGTTATTTCTCCTCCGCATTATATTTTTATATAATTGAAATAATACAGGTTGTGCATTGTTCAATCAATTAGAATATTTGACCATTATTGGTTGTTGATTTAAATTGATTGACACTTGGAAATTGGATTTTGATACCATCCTAGTTATCTCTCTTTGATTAGAACTAGCGAATTGTATTTGCTTGAGTAAATCAAATCGAGAGATTGAGATAATAACTCCTTGAAGTGTTTTTTATTGATTGTGTCTTGTTGATTCTCTAGAAAACAACTCGGAGTTGTCCATACAGATTGCTAATCAAAATATTGGGTTAGGTTGTTAGACCCCTGCTTTTTCATATCTCTAGAGAATAAAAATTAGTAATATGCATTTACTAATTAGAGATTTTCTATTGAGAGATTTCGTAAATTTTGGACAAGCATTTATATTAGAATTAGGAAAACCGAATTTTGTTATTCATTGCATATCTTGAGAATATTTTCGGTTTTGGAAATTCCTTGGAGTCCAAACATCCTTGGTCTATAAATACCTAAGTTTTCATTTCTAGCAAACTATCATAAGAGCCAGGCAAACTTCATTCTTGTTGTTTCTGGTGGAGCCGTCTATTCGGAGAGGAAAGTATCCTAATTAGGTGAAATCTCTTACCACCGCTCATTTAAAGTCTTCTGTGGGATCAAGAAGCTCTACGAGCACCGTTGGTGGGAAACTAAATAATTTCAGTGTTATTAGTTTTCGATTGATTTGATTAACTAACAATTGTTGAAAATTTGATTGCACATAGTTTGTTTATTCTTATGAATCTTCTCTTTTGATATAAGATTCACTCAAACTAGATCGAAGTATCAACCAGATCGTTAGAACTGTTTGTAGATATAAAGAAATCTTGTGATAATCCATTCTTAATAGACTATGTTTTGTGTGTGATTTATCACAAGAGATTCAAGTGGTGTTGTGCAAGTGTTTATTGAAGATCAAAGAAGATTTGAAGATGAAGAAGATTTTAGTTCTCATATCTTTGTGTGCACAAACCTTGATCGGCTGAGATCCAACTAGAATCAGATTTATTCGATCGATTAGTTGCGTGAGATCGACATCACTTTATAGCTTCTTGTTGGAACCTATTTGATTCATCAACTGAATCCCTGAAAAATATTCAATATTTTTCATAATATTTTGTTACTTCAATTCATGGTTCTTCCCAGGCCCAGCAGAATTCCATGGGTTATTAATAAATATTTACACACAGGCATCTGAATTACCTTTGAGTAAGCCCCGACTAAAATTGTGTAGATGTATTCGACAATAATGCATTAATGAACACCGAATGAACAAGTATTTCAAAATACGACGAGACGGTGAACCTATCAAACTAGGAAGAAAATGATAAATAATAAAATATTAATCAAGGCACTAGGTGACTGGACTCACCGGATGGCCAATCACGCTATGGCCAGTCCCACGCCTAATTTTATATTTTATCATATTTTAATATATTTCCTTTGATCTCATGAAAATCCCTTCATTTGAACAAATATCTTTCGTTTTAAGGAAACTCCTCCATTTCATGGTGTTTACTTTGCATCAAGAAAATAATATAAAATTAGGAAAGGTGTCATGGGGCCATGTCTACTAGCCGTCCGGCTATGCCCTAGTCATGGCCGGTCCCACACCTCACGGTTCCTCAATATTTTATTATGATTTTCCCATTTTTTAGTGAAATCTGTAGTAAGTAATGTCAGGGAATTCCATCTTGTGCATGGATATAGGTCTTTCAGTGAATTTCATTACTTGACCTTTATTCAAGAGAATACCTTTTTTGCAAAGAAATGTGCAGAAAAATTCACTTCTCTGAAGACATGGTTGAAGTGTATTGACTGTAGTTTGCTGCACACATATATCCATCTATTCCAAATGACCATGGTATCTTATTTTTTGTAAAGGCTTTAATGACTGCTGAAGAATCAGAATTGATTATTACCTTGTTCTTTGATTCAGACACTTCCCATTCAAGTGCATTGATAATTCCCATAACTTCAGCAACATAATTTGTTGATACACCAAGTCCTCCACTTTCTGCTGTTAAATATATTCCTTCACAGTTTCTGGCAATGAAACCATAGCCTGCATTTCCAGGATTCCCTCTTGAAGCACCATCACAACATAGTAAAGTTTTGTCAGGATCAGGCATAGAGAATGTGCATTCAATGGCTATACAGTTTTTAACCTTCCTGCACTTCATATTAAAAAAATTTAGGACTTGTAAATCATAAGAAGTATGATACATACTGCCATTGAGTCTTGTTTCACAATCTTGAATCACTGAGAAGATTCTCTTTTGTGCACTTGTACTATTAGGTGGTATGTTTTCAAAGTAAGATTTGTTTCTAGTAAACCATATGTCTACCATGATATTGAAAGTAGACAAGAACCATATTTCCTGTATTACTGGGCTTTTCATCCTGCAGACATTTAAAATATCTTCAAAAGAGTTAGGATGTTTAAAAGCAAGTACCCCCACCAATCCATTTCCACATTATTTGGCCATAATCACAGTCCCAAAGGAGATGGTGCAATGAATCTTGGTCTTTTTTACACAAGTAACATCTGGAAGCAAGATTAAATCCTCTTTTTTTCACAGCCTCATCTGTATTATAAATTTCTCTTGTTATCTTCCACACATTCCCAGCTGTAGATGGGTGAACACAAGATTTCCGTATTTTCTTATACCATTTAAGCTTAGGTTGTTTCTTCCTTATGATATTAATTGCACTTGACACAAAAAATTCACCACTTAAAGTTGTTGTCCAAACCATTTTGTCAGACTCCAATGAAAGAATGGGAAGATCTTCTATGGCTATAAATTCTAGCATTTCCTCAGGAATCACCCAAGAATTATTCTGAATCAGGCTATCAACTTTAAGATTGATATGTTGTTGTATATAGTCATTCACAGGAAATATATTGAGAATACTTTTCTCTAGAATCCAAGCATCATTCCAAATGGATATTTGTTTTCCATTCCCCACTATCCACCTGACATTATCATAAAAATCTTGCATAATCCATTTAATTCCAGGCCATATGGAAGACTTTCTATAATAAGTAATCCATTATCCATTTAAATCTTGATATTTAGCTAGAAAGAATAATCCCAATCTTCATTAGAATTAAGAATCCTCCACAAAAGCTTCATAAGGAGTGCCTTGTTAACATCTTCTAGTTTTCTAATTCCCAGACCACCCTCCTCTAGAGGTGCACAAACTTTATCCCAATCTAGAGTAATGAATTTTCTCTCTTCTGCATTCCCACTCCATAGGAAATTTCTCAAGATTTTCTCACATGCATCAATTACCTTTTTGGGCCATTTATAGATGGACATATTATAAATAGGTATACTTGAAAGAACAAATTTTATCAAAGTAATTCTAGCTTGGAAGTTTATAAATTTACCCACCCAGGTAGCTAGTCTCCTTTAAAGCATTTCCACAAAAGACCATAAGTGGACAGATTTGGGTTTTCCTGAAGTTAGAATCACACCCAAATATTTATCAGGGAAAGATGATAAAGACATATTCATAGATTAAGCAATTTGAGTTTTCCTGAGATTTGTTGTCCCATCCACAAAATATTTGCTCTTTGTAGCATTCACTAGTTGACCAGATGCAGCTTGATATTCCAGTAGAAAATTTTTCACGTGAGTTAAAGTATTCTTGCAACTATTACAAAATATGAAAATGTCATCAACAAAGAATAAATCGGAAGGATAGATACCTCTCCTTATTACCATGAGATGGATTTTACCTTCATGAATATATTGCATTATTTTCCTGCTTAAAGTATCAGCTGCCAAAACATATAATATGGGAGAAAGTGGGTCTCCTTGTTTAACTCCTCTACCCACTCCAAAATAGCCAATAGGTCCCCCATTTAGCATAATTGAGATTTTAGTTGTTTGAAGAAGTACTTTGATCCAAGTGCAGACTTTCTCAGAGAAACCATATTTCCTAAGAACTGAAATTAAGAAATCCCAACTAAGAGTATCATAGGCCTGAGATATATCAAGCTTAAGACCTAAATTACCTCCTCTTCTTTTACTACTCATTTCATTTACAAGTTCTGAAGACAACAATATCTGTTCATGGATATTCCTCACTTTAACAAAAGCACATTATTGAGGAGAAATGAGCTTATGAAGGAAACTGCTTATTCTAATAGTAATGATCTTAGTAATAATTTTGAAACAAAAATTGCTTAAGCCTATAGGTCTAAATTGGTTTACCTTTTTAGCTCCTTTAATTTTGGGCAGAAGAACAAGAAAATTTGAATTGAAGCCAGCAGGAATCACTTGATATTATTATTTCCCTAATCTAATGAAAACTCCTTAATCTCATGATATTTCCTTGATCCCATGAAAAATAATATAACATTAGGGAAACCCGTGTGACTGGGCCCTAGCCGGCCGGTCATGCCCTAGATGGCCCCACACATCCCATTTTATTATTATTGTATTTTTCATGTTTCCATAATTCCATGAAATTCTCTGATTTCATGATGTTTCCTTCAAATTATGAAAATTCCTTCAAATCATGAAATAATACATAAAATTAGGGAAAAATCACGGGAACGGGACCTAGCCGGACAACCATGCCAAAGCCAGCCCCACACGTCCCTTATTTTTTTATTATTATTTTTTATGTTTTCCTCATCTCATGCAAACTCCTTGATTTCAACAAAACTACTTGGTTTCAACAAACTCCTTGGTTTTATGATATTTCCCTAAAATCATGAAAAAATATTATAAAAATAAGAAAAATGATGTGGGATCGGGCTCATTGGCCGGCCGGCCATGCCTTGGCCATAGACGGTCCCACACTTCATGATTCTCTTGTTTTTTATTATTTTACTTCATCTCATGAAGGTTTTTGAAGGTTTCAGCAAAAATCCTTGATTTCTTCATATTTTCTCAAATGATTGCTCAAACGCACACCAGAAAATGTCAAAATTCTCAGAACTGAGATACGAGCACTTTTGTGATGTGAGCATATTACCTTAACCGACCAGGGTTGGCTCTTTGGGTTGCAAGGAGCCGGTCACACGCATTATCACAGTTTGACCTAATTTTCGCAATTGCACGTATTAGGTTCAAAACTCTTCCAAACAACCTGGAACTTCATGAAACGATCACCATTCGATCCCGTGACCACCTAGGTACGGTTTCATGACCCCTTGGTCGGTCTCTCATCTCTTCATAATTAATTAGGTTTTATCACCTAAGGCTTAGACGAGCATTACTTTAATAAATGATTAAACCATCATTTAATCATCCTTTCATCAACAAATCAACTGGTCTTCAGGAGACCTTGATATTTGCTCACGTGATCATCTGGGTGCTACATGGTCGACCCATAATCCCATGTTTCTGGTCCCTCTTTCACTTCGTGGTTATTTTCAATAAACCATCAATTGATCAAATTAGGGTTTTGAGTCCAAGGTTCATAATCCCAGATTCAAACACTAATAATTTTATGTTGATCCTGTAATCAACATTTTATTTATTATAACATGTTCAGTTGCCATATTTTATTTGGTCACGCTACCAGTAATTCATCAAACGAGCAACATTTGCTCAGATGAGAAATATTTGCTCAAACTAAGGAATATTGGTTCAACTATCAATATTCAACAATTCATCAAATGAGCAACATTCACTCAGATGAACAATATTTGTTCGCACTGACGAATATTAATTGAACTATCAATATTTAACAAATCGTCAAATGAAAAATATTTGTTCACTTTCAAGAATTATACCTCTGTCTCAGCAGACATGTTCAATTCATGAGTCTCAGAATATTTTCAAACCACGTTCGACTCAACAATACAATGACTCATCATCCCATGAAGTCATGAAGTCAGCACCTGACTAACTAAATACACGTCTGCCTTGCAGATTCCACAATCACACGAGACATCAATCATGTCACATGGGGGGATATTAACTAGGGTTTTGGTATAGCGGTCTACGGAACATGTGTTCATACACACGATGAGAATGTGAGCAAGTCGTGTAATCAGTTGGAGGAGTTAACAAAGTAGTGGATGGATAATCAACCAAGTCTCCGCAAGTTGAGAAACTAGTTTTAACACGATTTCCACTTCCCCATTCTTTGATTCCATCAACTATCACACTTCATGGGATCATGGTGTTTTCAATTATAACAATATAAATAAATCTCTGAATCATGATTGAAACAAGGACAATCTCACGTCAAACAGACAACACGAGAGTAACAATCCAACTCTCAACAAAGAAAATTCAATCATTCAGAACTTATCTTATTTTCAGAATACACAACACACCTACAATCTTCGATCACCATTGATATCACATATTTCTCATCTTCCATCCTACAGATCGACCCATACTCTCTTGTAACCAAATTTACTCTGGAACTGCCATTGTCTTGGTTTAGGCTGGAGTACTACAGATTGATCTCTCGAATTCAAAGCACTCCCTTCTTGCAGTACATCTGTGTGAGGTTAAGCATTTTTCTCGGTTCAAGGAATCTCCTCCGCATGGTCATCTCCTCAATTCCGTAAAAACCATCGAATCGTTTTGCCCCATCTACAAGAGTTTTCCATATGGTATAGCATTTCCCCACGGATATGAATATTCATACTTTCAGTATAGCTTTTATTGGCATTTGGACAATCTTCGACACAACTTTGTTATTAAGACTGAAATGTTTGATTATCAAAGAGGTCCCCTGGGTTTGTGTATGTTATTCCCAGAAAATTTTGGCTAAGGTAATCAATCAACACAATCTTCCATTTTATGATGTTAGTAATCCCTTTGAGATATAAGGAAAATTCTATGAAGTGGGTAGTGGTAATAGTGGTGGATGAGGTGATGCTGAAGCGGATTTTGAGGAGAACCCATCTATGGCATCATGATCAGGAAACAACCAAGGAGAAGGCACTGATGTCAACTGATGAGGATAAGCCCGAACCAAAGCCGACCTTTTCTAAGACAATGCAGGGATCGGATGATGATCAGTGGAAACTGTATGTTGTTCATCCCCGCTTTGGACCTTTTATGGTTCATGAAGGTGTGACAATTATTGTTGTTCGGTTTCTGGTGGCCGGAGTGGAGGATTTTTTTTTATGTCTATCAACATGCCTGCAGATGTTATCTATTTTATTCACATACTTGCAATGCAACCTTGAGATTATGAAGCACCAATATATTTTACGGTTCTTGATGCACTCTGTCCGACTTTTGTTGTCCTCGGATGGGGGGTATTTGGTGTTTGACCATATACAGAGTTTCTAAATCCATCCAATGAACCAGCAGTTCCAGTCGAACCGGCTGATCCATATGAGGTGGCCGATCCAAATGATATAGCAGTTCCATCTCCACTAGCACCTTATCCACCCAGTGTCAGAGCACGGGCATGACAAATTCTAGATCGTGTAACTAGGATCCGAGTCTAGAGAGTTATCCAGAGGAATCTAAGCTACACTCGGTGATGAACAGCTGTAATTCCTTGTCAAATCGGTGTTCAAAGACTTTCTCAATGTTAAAACTGACAAGGAACAAAAAAACAGGTAAGTGGTTTTTGTGAAGTTTTATAGTTATGATCTAATATTTTGGGTTATAATGGACTGTTAGGATGTTAATAGACTTGTTTATTTTAGTGTCTGAATGCTCAAAACTTTGGATTAAATTGGGTTTGTAAGGTTGATGAACAAATGGCCATATTTTGGGTTTGGTATGTTTAAATTTATTATTGTTAGACTTATTGTTGTTTCTACAGATTCATGTGAAATTGGTGGATGAATATGATTGATTTGGTTTATTTGATTATAAAACTGAGAACACATATGTTAGATCATTGCTCGGTCAAACTCGCATGCGTTGCTATCTCAAGCATGTTTGTCAATATTAGTGATCAAAACTATAAAGTCTTAATTTCTAGTCTACTATAGTTAAGCTCTCGGACTAGGATAGAAAGTGTAGTTGAGATCAAGACTCCATGGCGATCATCATACAAGACGAAGGACTACTAAACGAACCAGTGGATCTTCATCGACTAAGAGGTATGTGAATACTTGAACTTATCTATCACTCAAAAGTCTATCTACTCTTACTCCTATATTTGAGGCAAAAGTCGTTTATCTATATAGACTAAGAATATGCACATATGACATTTCGAGATGAGTATATCTCGCTTATCTATTTCTCGAAATAGGTGTTGGTAAATCTTTCACTTTAGCCAAGTTCATCTTTGCCTAGTGACGAAAGTCATGTTAAGTTTCAATCATCTTGGAAATTGCTCTGACAAAAAATAGTTTTGAATAACAACTATATAACGCCCTCTGAGCATGTTTCAATGATTGAAATGAGATTTTAGACTATATAACCATTGGGGGATATAAACATTATTGTGGCAACACATATATGTATAAGTCCTTAGCACTTGAACCGAAGTTTGCGAACTTTGTTGATCAAGTGGAACCGGAACGTAAGCAGCAACTCAGTTCGCGAACCCAGTCCACGAACTGGTGTAGTTCCCGAACCCGAGAATTTCTGCTGGAGTTGTAGCTCATGTGCAGTCCGAGAACTCAGTCCGCGAACTGACGGAAGCTCTCAAACCCGAGAATTTCTGCTGGAGTTTATAACTTCAATCGGTTAGCTTGATTCCGCGAACCCAAGAGGTTATGTCTGAAAACATTGTTCGTGAACTTATTTTAAATTACTAAGGGATGCTTTTGCAAACCGTGGCTTTATAGTTCATGATTAATGATTCAAGTGAATCACTTCATTTTTGATTCAATTATGTCTCTTGTAGTACTTGAGATCTCATAGAAATTGAACAACTCTATAACTAGTTCATTTGAGTCATTTGGACTAGTTATGGTGAAGAAGAACATGGTTGATATGAAAGTTATCATTTGGCTAACATTTTGGTTAACTAGTTGTGAACCAACCATTATACACATTTGGGCACGGTTACACAAACCCAAATCATCAAGTACATGTGTGTATGGCAAGCTAAGTTTTCGATCTAACGGTTGAGGAATATTAGCTTGTATCTAATCAGGTTTTCATCTAACGGTGAATATTGAATGCTTTGTTAGCAAGCTAACATTGATTGCAAACCCTGATTTGAAAGACTATATAAGGAGAACTTTAGCCATTTGAAAAACTAATCCCCACACACCTTTCTTGTGTGATACTAGTTTTCTCTAAGCTAGAGTCGATCTCCATTAACCCTTGAGTTTTCTCTCTAAATTCGGGTTAACAACTTAAAGACTTCATTGGGATTGTGAAGCCAGACCGATACTACTTTTATCGTAGTTGTGTGATCTGATCTTGCTCTTTATATCATACGAGTACAATTGTAATAATTGGCTTGAGATTCCATCTCCGATAGGCAAGATAAAATTAGTCACAAACATCTTCGTCTCATTGTTTGTGATTCCTCAATAATCTTTTTCGCAGCGTCGATTAAGTTTATTGTGAGGTGATTGATGAAATTGAGCTATTCTTCAGGAATATAAGTTTGGTTTTATCAATTGGTTCTTGTTCACCTTGATTTATCAAAAGACGAAACACAACTTATAGGTTTATCGTGGGATACGAATTTATCTATTACCTGTAGACTTTTTTGTGTGAGACAGATTTGTTTATTAAAGTTTTAGACTTTGGGTCGTAGAAACTCTTGGTTGTGGGTGAGATCATCTAAGGGAATCAAGTGCGCGGTATCCTGCTGGGATCAGAGGCGTAGGAGCATAATTGTACCTTGGATCAGTGTGAGATTGGTTGGGGTTCAATTACAGTGGTATTAGGCTAGTGTTTGTAGCGACTTAATACAATGTATGTTTAATCTGAACTAGGTCCCGGGGTTTTTCTGCATTTGCGGTTTCCTCGTTAAAAAAATTCTGGTGTCTGTGTTATTTCTTTTCCGTATTATATTTCGTTATATAATTGAAATAATACAGGTTGTGCGTTGTTCAATCAATTAGAATATCCAACCATTATTGGTTGTTGATTTAAATTGATTGACACTTGGAAATTGGTTTTTGATACCATCCAAGTTATCTCTCTTTGGTTTGACTCGTGAATTGTGTTTGCTTGAGTAAATCAAATTGTGAGATTGAGATAATAACTCCTTGAGATATTTTCTATTGATTTAGTCTTGTTGATTCTCTAGAAAACAACTCGGAGTTGTCCATATAGATTGCTAATCGAAATATTGGGTGTTGTGGTTAGACCCACGCTTTTTCAATTGGTATCAGAGCAGGAAAACACGTTCAAGACCTTACAAGTCTGTGTTTGTAGCGATCCGACTCTATGGATAATAAATTCCATTACAACGCTTCACCAGGATTAAAAACCAATTGATTATTCTCCAGAAAAGGTTGGATGAACAAATCCAGATCAACTTTGATCTAGCTACAGAAATTGAAATTCTAAAGGATTTGAAACCCAGTTTAAATCCCTTAATGGATATGAGTAACTTTAGTAGTTCTTCCATGAAGAACCGTCATAAATCAGCTTGTAAACAACGTCTAAAGGTTGTGAAAACGTATATGAAGCAGAACTATTCTACCAAGTTAAAAGGTGTTGGACCATGTTTGTTTTGTGATTCCTCTAATCACTCTCAACATAATTATGTGTCATTTCAAAAGAGATTAAAAGTTGCAAGTGATCTCTTTGAGAAAACTAAACAACTTCATGCGTCTCTAAAAAGACACACATAGAAATTAGGAAATTCCAAACAGAAGAATACTAATAGTATGGGTGCATTTGCTTTAAAATCAACTTCACCTTTTCAATGGTTTCTCGACAGTGGATGATCTCACCTGGTTTGTTTCCTCAGAAAACTATGAAGGAGGACCAGTAACATTTGGAGATGGGAGATGTTGCTATATAAGCAAGAAGGGAACGATCAAACTGCCTGGCGTACCTGAAATCCATGATGTAGTTTATGTAAAAGGTATGACTGCAAATCTTCTTTATGTTAGTCAAATTTGTGACAAGGGCCATCGAGTTGTCTTCAATGCAAATGGATGTGACATTGTGGACAAAACCGGGAAAGTTATTTTTCAAGGAACTAGTGGTAAAAATAACTGTTATATTTTAGATACTCAGTTCCCAAATTGTTGCAATTTGACTAAGGTGGAGTCTACACATCTTTGGCATGAGCGTTTTGGTCACATCAATTATCGTCTTCTAACTAAGATCATTAATAAATAACTTGTTAGAGGTGTTCCCAAAATCAATGCAAAGATTGAAGGTGTATGTGGTGCCTATCAAAAGGGTAAGCAAACAAAAGTTCGCCATAAAATGTAGCATATACATGCTTACCAACACCCCACACTTATATTTTGCTAGTCCTCGAGCAAAACAGAAGAAGATATCCGCTAAACAGCTGGATAAAGAGTGATGTCCGCTAAACAGCAAGACGGAACCACTAAACAGTGGTTTAGAGAAATGCCTGCTAAACATCAAGACGAATCCACTAAACAGTGGAGAGATATGTCTGATAAAAAGCTAGACGGATCCGCTAAACATCAAGATCGAGAAATGTCAGCTAAACAGCTAGACATAAAGACCTGCTACACATATGGTCATATAATAAGAGAGAGTTAGACCCGCTACACAGATGGTCATGACAAATGCCATATAAAAGACCTACGACACAATTTTTATTTTTTATTTTTAAGACCCGCTACACAGCTGGTCATAACCCTAAAAATCATAATGACAATTTATTTATTTTTCAGACCCACTACACAGTTGATCATCTTTTAAAAAAAAAAAATTTAGACCCTCTACACAGCTGGTCATTCAATACCTGCAAACCTACAATAGACCCGCTCAACATCTAGTCATAAAACGGAGCAAAAGTATCACTTTTTCTGAAACGGGACGAAAGTATCACTTTCCCGAAATGGAGCAAAAGTATCACTTTGCAAGAAAATTCCTGAAAAATAAAAGTAAAAAGTTAACCATTCCCCCACAATTAAACATTACATTGTCCTCAATGTAATTGAGTCATCCAATGTAAAATTAAGATGGGAAATTCATAATATGCGAAAATAAACTAATAAAAATAAAACAAGAAAATAGAATTACCTACTGGAATATACATAAAGGATTCACCATATATCAACAACCTAAATAATTGGGGATCAACCCAGAGAACAATATATACAATTAATGACAACCTCACACTCTCGCTTTAACAACGTAAAGATATAGAGACTATCAAAACGAAAGAGCCACCCCCAAACCTAATTTTTGCAAAGGACACGTCGTCAGTAAAAATAGTTACCGACTCAAGTGGTTCACTGGGGATGGGAACTGAAATGATCTGGGAGTCATGCACATGCAAAGAGAAGTCACGAGATGCAAAATAATCTAGTAATATTCGATAAGCACGCAGTTCTAATCCAAAATTAGGAATCTTCCGAAAAGTTGTGCTAAAAATTCTAGGTGTATTAACTTCTTCACTAGATTTGCAAACATGTACTAAATCATCATCATAAACAACATCAACCTAGGAATCAATAGTAATATCATAATAAAGATGATTAAAGAAACCTTATAGATAGAGTGTAATGTCTCTAAGTCATTAGACTTAACTACGGTCTCTTCGGAATTAACAAATTCTTCATAAGCATCATTGTTATAGCACTGATATGTCACGCCGTCTTAAAGAATGGTGTCCTCAATCCTAAACTCATCCTTTTGAATAGGAGAGTGATCATTAACACGATCAGGAGTTGGACTAAAAAAACCACCTTCACTTGGTATGACAATGTCTCTATTCCTATGATCACAACTATCAAGTTCATCATCATTCTCCATACACATTGATTCATTATCTAAAACGGTTTCATCATAAATATCAAGAGTATTAGAAAAATTAGAACTTATCTCCTCGTTAAGACCACAATATTTTACTGACTGCGTTAGTTGAGCAATCGACAAAGCATTTTGTTCAGCAAGTTGAGCAATATAATCATGGCTTTTACTAAGCTCTCCAAAGAATAACTCATTAGCTTTGGTCTGTTCAGCAATTTCAATATTGAGGCATTCTAACAAAGATAGTTGTGATGCAGATGGGTCACAGTAAGATTGATCATCTCTTTCATATTGTGATGGAGAAATGTGTGAATAATAATTGGAATTAACAAATTGTGTCTCATAACCAAGGTAAGGTTGGTCATGATCATAACCTTCACAAGGTCTGGAAAGATCATACCTATGAAAATAATTCTAATCATTATTTACACACTCGGCAGGTTCAGGCATCCAAAATGGGCAGAGACGTTTTGCTGCAATCAACCAGAGGAAGGTCACAACCGGGCCCTACATGTTACCGCATGCTTCAAGGGTTCAGAGTTCAGGAGGGCCCTCATCGACACAGGAGCATATTCGAATGTGATTACTCTCAAGACTCTCAGGACAGCCAAGGTTAGCCCATGCAAGATTGTACGACATCCCACCAAAATGACGGACTTTGAAGGAAACCATACCAACACATACGGGTATGTCAATCTGAATTTATCAGTAGGAACCGTTCAGTCAAAAGTGAAATTTGAAGTCATAGAAAAGGATCCGGACTACCATATGTTACTAAGGAGACTGTGGATTCATCACAATAAGGTTATCCCTTCAACGTATCACCAGTGCCTGAAGACCATGCTAAATGAGGAAGTCATCCATATTCCTGCATCATTATCTCCGTACGCACCAATATGCGGAGTGGAACTGTTCGATCCAAAAGAAACTCCACATGGAAGGTCAGAAAAAGTCCTTGCATCTCACTCCCCACGTGGGCGTCAATCCAAGAGGAGGACCGACTTGCATCATCGAAGGCTAGGCCCCATGATGCATCCTTGCTGACAAGGCATCCCAATTCTTCTCTCCGCCCAAAGAAATACTACAACAATGACGAGCCACAAGAAGAAGTGTTAGACGCTCCACGATAGCTGCAAGATGCTACCAACTCCACAACTGATGAGCTCGACGATGAGGAATCTCCTAGGTCTATCTCCATCAGCTCAAACTTGTGTAATCATTCATACAATATCCAATCCAAACCAGTCAAACAATCTCCGAGTCAATTTAGGCGCGAGATCAGGTGTTGCATGGATTGTAGAGACTTGTACAAATGCAGCCCCAAGGACGAATTTCCTATGCCTAACATCGACATGTTAGCAGACGCCAGCAGCGGACACGGCATGTTCTTCTTCATGGATGATTACAGCGGCTATGATCAGATAAGGATGTATGAGCATGACGCAAGTAAGGTAGCCTTTCAAACTCCTCTTGGCAATTTTTACTATATTGTTATTCCTTTTGGTTTAAAGAATGTCGGTGCAACGTATCAACGCGCTATGATGGAAATCTTCCACGACATGATGCATAATAAAGTCGAAGACTACGTGGATGATATAGTAGTCAAATCCAAGACTCAAGCTATCCTCAAAATGCCGCTTCCGTGAAACGTGAAGGAGCTCCAAAACTTCATGGGAAAGGTGAACTTTTGCTTCATTCACCCATTGCTGAAGAAAGGAGCAAGTTTGGTCTGGACCGCACTATAACAAGAAGTGTTTCGGAGGATTCAACGAATATTGTCATCTCTGAATCATCACAAAGGGTTCGCCTATTTTTTCAGCCCAGACAAGAGCGAGCATGGGACATCTTCAGATCCACTGAAGACCGACACCTCAAGGGAGCATCCTCAAGAAGATAAAGATGTTCGCGCGTCATGTTTATCAAGATCCGCGAGAATCACTCTATCAGGTGCATGTTTATCGTGCTATGTTGGATAATATGCGCTTTTGGTCACCCTCTGGACTTCGTGAAGCTGTTGAACGCTCATCTACAACAGCATCTGCCCTGCTATAAAGAACTAGTTTCGCTGAAGCAGGAAGAGGAAAGCCACCGAGATACAACATCCTGGATGTCCCAACTCCAACTCCAGTACCGTTTGTACGATTGCCGTAATGGTGAAAAACGTCCAAGATATTCCATATCTAGATCGATGGTAACTACATCAATAAGAGACGCTTTCCCATAGAAGACGTAGTTGCGTTACCAAAGAAGTATGACTGGGATTTCTTAGCACTTCCCATCTCAAAGATAACCTCATGAACCTAGCGCGACAACACCTATCAAGTCGAAAGCTCTGGATACTCGTGGGAAAGGGACTATCTCCTTCTTCTCTATTTCATGAAGAAACGTCAAGTAATCCATCGGTTTCAATTTATCCCTCTAACAATGAGACGAGCTCTACCACTATATGAAGACCGCCAAGTTCGTGCCCGTAGCTATCACGCCTCTCCATGCTAGTCTCTTCTGATCACAACTGCTTCCAAGAACTATTGTTGCTCGGCGATTGATACCATCCAGAGCTTCACCATATCAATGACCATTATGTACAAAAGACCCATCGGGCATAAAAGATAGAGCCACATAGACCATGCTTGGGGACTGAGGCTCAGCATGAAGTTCCTTCACCGTTAGTCAAGAACTTATTCAACACCCTCTCCAGCAGAAGCGGCTTCAACGCTCTCCGGGACCTGCTCTCTCCAGAAGCTGCTTCAACGCTCTCAGCGGATCCCACACCATGTTCGAACATACAAGGTTCACGTTTGGGAAAATCAAGTACGCCTGGGTCCCACGTTCGAGCAAAGGGAAGACCGGTGTTGTTCACAATAGCAAGACCAGTGTTGGTCAAGGGTAAATCTTGGTGTTGGGTGAGGCAACATGTTTGGTATCTGGTCGAAGTAGGCACATCCTTCCCCAAGAAAAGAAGGCACGCGACAGGTCCCACATTGATCAAGCACATAAACTGTATGAGAAAAGAAATCAAGACTGGTATTGATCAACTCATAAGGCTGGTATTGATCAAGTCACAAGATTGGTATTGATCAAGTCACGAGGCTGGTATTGCTCAAGTCACAAGGATGGATCAAGTCACAAAGCTGGTATTGATCAAGTCACAAGGCTGGTATTTCTCAAGTCGTAAAGGATGATGTTAATTAGGACATAAGGCCGGTATAATAGGCGCACACAGCAGGTTCAGTTTCATTTGAAGCACGGGCCGACGTTTGAAGCATGTACACAGTAGATCCACACGTTTAACCGAAGCAGACACAACAAGCCCACGTTCGATCAAGAAGGCGCACGACGATTCCCACGGTTAAGCGAAGTAGGCGGGCCCATATGCCTATCAAACAGGTGCGACAGGGTGACGTTTGGTCGAAGCATATGCATGGTGGGGTCCACATTCGTTCAGGGTTATATGCACGGTTTTCTATGGGAAGAGAAGATACAAGTTCTATTCCCTTCTTGGCTCAAATACCCGAAAAAGGAAACCGGTCCCACCAAGGTCGTCTTCACATCTGGAGTACTCCCACGAACGAAGAAGGCGCAGCAGTCTGTCGATTAGGCACATCAAGCCCACGTTCGATAAACCAGGCGCAGTAGCCCCACGTACGAAGCAGGCACATCAGTCCGTCGATTAGGCACATCAAGCCCACGTTCGATCAAGCAGTCGCAGTATTCCCACCAATGAAGTAGGTGCACCAGTCCGTCGATTAGGCACAACCCCATGATCGAGCGAAGAAGGCGCAATAGCCCCTAGACCTAATCAGGCATAGCAAGGTCGATCCGTTAAGACCGATATTCGAACGGAGCAAGCACTGAGCAGGCCCTTGACCGAAGCAGGAGTAACTAGGTCGATCAAAGCAGGAAAGACCGATATCATACTAGGGTAATGCTCGCCTAGACGCCTCTTGAACGTGACATGCTCCAAGGACATGATGACTTGTCTCTCCTGGTAACATCTAACTTTGTCTCATAAAGTTTTATCTCTAACTGTCACCATCTTATGCCTACCCCATAATAATGCAACCATTATGCGCTAGGCAGAGGACTTAATGTTGATGGTGGATTTTCATTTAAGGCTAAAATTGTAAAATCCAAAATTATGCGCTGACATCTTGCAAAAGATAAAGCCATTAATAAGTGATGAATACTTCTTCACTTTACTAATTCACCTAGAATGGAGTATGTGGAAACAATCCCAGTATTCGGTGAATTAAATACACGAAATTCATCCAGGTTGGAGCATGTAGCAACAATCCCATATACCCTGTGAATTTACAACATTATTAATTAATGCATGACCAGCCTTGTATTTCTTGTACTCATTATCGGTGCGGCATGACGACTGAGTGTTGTTCTCAGCAGAGCAACAAGAACCTCCAAGCATTAATAATGAAGCATGTATGAAATACCCGTACATGCTGCAACTCTCGGTGTGTTATACTAGCCCGATTGAGAATACATCTCTCGGTGTGTTATACTAGCCCGATTGAGCATATTTGAATCTAGACTGTCCATATCAGTCTCAGAAACGATCACGACCATCCATGACCCCAAGCAGGTATTGGAATATTCACTACCGACCCAACGCGGGCCCCGCATGGTCGGCCTCCCCAGAAGGGTGGCATAGCTTGCCAAACCGTCCAAGCCAAAGCAGCATGGACGTCAAACCCTAAATTAGGGTTTACGGCACACAACATGTGTCGCAAATCAGTCTCAACAATCTATCTTCGTAGGCATAGATGGAGGGTGTAGATGTAGATTCAAAGGGCCCGGAGCATGTCAACACAAACACCGTGGACCCGCATACATACCTGACCAATCAATCAAGACCAACTATGGTTGGTTATCTTAATTTGTGTACCCCAAACTGGGTATGACACACGGCCGGAAAAAAACCTAATTATGGTTTGTGTCGCGATCACGAGCGTCCATTTTCTCATGCTCGGATGAAGGGTCCAGGAATAAACTAAGCAGGTCCGGTGAGTATCAACATGATCATCATGGGACCATCTGTCTCCACACCCGATCGGCCAAGGCATATCATGCCTGGTTGTCTCGATTCGCACGCCCAAACTAGCGTGGTCACACCTCCCAATTGCAAACTAATCTGGACCACTCAACTTTGCCGAAAAAATTGAGTGGCTTAGATCACGTTTCTATGGGATATTAAGGTATGGACGTGTACACCAGCTCGCCGTCTGTATACCAGACTAATCGGCCATGACCGACCAAGCTTGGTCGTCTTAAAATGCGTGCCCAAAATTGGCATGACGTGCGACTTTTGCGGCACCAGATTTCTGTCGCAAACTGATATAGACCACTCAACTTCGCAGGAAAAATTGAGTGGACAAGTTCACACTTTCACGAGACGATAAGGTATGGGCGCCTGCACCGTCATGTCGTCTACACACATGCATGATCGGCCCTGCCAAAATCGTATCCCAATCTTGGATTCGACCAAGCTGAAAAGTGATGCTTGTGCACCTCTGCAAAAACCATAATTCCACTAACGGTCGCAGATGAGTGTCTCAAAGATCATCTCGTCCGTTGAACTTCACTGGCTTGGTTATACGACCCTGGTTAGGAGTTAATTGGTCAGAGAGGCGTCATGGTGATCACTACCCATCACTCTACCACACCATGTGGTCGGCCAAGGGAGGAATTACTTGCGCAACCTCCAAACCATCACATGAAGTAGGCTGGACATGAGGCTATTTTGAGACGCTCAAACAACGATACTTCATACATGCCGAATATACTCGATGCAGTTCCTGCATAGAATACACACGATACTTCACAAGTATCGACTTCGTAAATAACTTAGTTATTTAATCTAGCTTTGCATGCTACTTTATGTGGGTCCCACGATCCACACACTCGAGATATCAATCATGTCACAAACTGGGGGATATATACTGGGGTATTGGTCTGGAGGTTTACAGCGTGCAGCGCACAATGCGCCATCACAAGAACGTGTCAGGAAGTCATGGATGGTTAGTGATGATGGGAGAAGTGGGCAAGACTGGTCGTGTGACACTAACACACAACTCCACTAATCCATCACTCCACTTTCTCCACTTCCCACGAGATACGAGGGTTAGGCTTAAAGACTTGTATAAATAGGTTCTCCTCCCTATTTTCCGAACAAGACAAGACACACATAAACCAAGTGTTGATACACCATATTCAAACACCCAGAGCTGATTGCTTACATTATTGCAAGCCAGTTCGGTATTCTTATACAAGTCATAAACAACCTACACCTTCATAATCTCAACACCTTCTTCGCTTCCCTCCCTAAGATCAACCCCATCTCCTTCACTTTGTGAACAAAACAAGTCTAGAACGACCATTTCTTGGTTTAGGCCAAAATTGTACATATTGATCTCTCGAATCAAAAGCACTCCCATGCAGTGCATTTGTTTAGGGTTCATATTCATTTCTTATCCACACACCCAAAATTACCAAAACCGGAAGAAAATAGTTTTTACCCATAAACAAGATCCTATCTATTAGGTTCTAAGATCGTAATCTACACTGATCATGCTGCTTTGAAATAACTTTTGTCTAAGAAGGATACCAAACCTAGATTGATTAGATGGATCCTATTATTACAAGAATTTTGTCCAGACATTAGAGACAAAAAGGGTGCAGAAAATGTGGAAACAAACCACTTGTCTAGGCTAGTTGTTAGTTCCTTTAATGATTCCCTCCCAATAAGAGATAACTTTCATAATGAACAATTGTTTTATGTTTCCCAATCACCTTGGAATGCAAATATAGTGAATTATCTTGTTATTGGTCGAATGCCTCAATATTGGGGTAAACAATATTAAGTATTGTCTGTACCAGATTTCTAGGAGATGTGTACCTGAGAATGACCAGTCCAGTATTATCTCCTTTTGTCATGAACATGCATGTGGTCATTTTGGTTCTAAGAAGACTGTTGCTAAGATATTGCAGTGTGGATTTTACTGTCCTTCGTTGTTTAAAGACTCCCAAAATCTGTTAGAGAATTGCTCGGTCGAACTCGCATGCGTTACTATCTAAAGCATGTTTGTCAATGTTAGTGATCAAAACTATAAAGTCTTGATTTATAGTCTATTATAGCTAAGGTCTAGGACTAGGATAGAAAGTGTAGTTGAGCTCAAGAACTCCATGGCAATCATCATATAAGACGAAGAACTACTCAAGGAACCAGTGGATATTCATCGACTAAAAGGCATGTGGAGACTTGAACTTATCTATCACTCAAAATTCTATCTACTCTATCTCCTATCTTGAGACACAAGTCGGTTTACTATATAGACTAAGAATATACACATGTGATATTTCGAGTTGAGTATATCTCGCTTATCTATTTCTCAAAATATGTGTTGGTAAAGCTTTAGCTTTAGCCAAGTTCATCTTTACCTAGTGACGAAAGTCATGTTACGTTTCAATCATTTTGGAAATCGCTCTGACGAAAAATAGTTTGTGAATAACAATTATATAATTCCCTTTGAGAATGTTTCAATGATTGAAATGAGAGTTTAGACAATATAACCACTGGGGATATAAACATTGTTGTGGCAACACATATATGTATAAGTCCTTAGCACTTGAACCGAAGTTTGCGAACTTTATTGATCAAGTGAAACCGGAACTTGAGCAGGAAACTCAGTCCGCGAACGTGCGTAGTTCTCGAACCCAAGAATTTCTGCTAGAGTTGTAGTTCGGTTTCAGTCCACGAACTCAATCCGCGAGCTGACGGAAGTTCTCGAACCCTAGAATTTCTGCTGGAGTTTGTAAACTCCAACCGGTTACTTCAGTCCGCGAACCCAGTCCACGAACTTAACAAGTTATGTCTAAAAACGATGTTCGTGAACTTATCTTAATATACTAAGGAATGCTTTTGAAAATTGTGGCTTTATAGTTCATGAATTGATTCGAGTGAATCACATCGTTTTTTCTTCAATTATGTCTTGTGTAGTACATGAGATCTCATAGCAATTGAACAACTCTTTAACTAGTTCATTTGAGTCATTTGAACTAGTTATGGTGAAGAAGAATATGGTTGATATAAAAGTTATCATTTGGCTAACCATTTGGTTGACTAATATTGAACCAACCATTGTACACATTTGGGTACGGTTACACAAACCCAAAATCGTCAAGTACATGTGTGTATGGCAAGCTAAGTTTTCAATTTAATGATTTAGAAATATTAGCTTGTATCTAATCAGGTTTTCATATAATGATGAATATTGAATGCTTTGTTAGCAAGCTAACATTGATTGCAAACCTGATTTGAAAGACTATATAAGGGAGAACTCTAGCATCTGGGAAACCTAATCCCCACACATTCTGTATGATACTAGTTTGCTAAGCTAGAGTCGATTCTCCTTTAACCTTTGGTTTTCTTCTTCTAAAACCAGGTTAACGACTTAAAGACTTCTTTGGGATTGTGAAGCCAGACCGATACTACTTTTGTCGTAGTTGTGTGATATGATCTTGATGTTTCTATAGTACGAGTATAATTGTAATAATTGGATTGATATTTCTATCTCCGATAGGAAAGATATAAAAGTAATCACAAACATCTTCGTCTCATCGTTTGTGATTCCTCAATAATCTTATTCCCTTCGTCTATTAAGTTTATTGTGAGGTGATTGATAAAACTGAGCTTTTCTTTGGAATATAAGTCTGGTTTTATTGATTGGTTCATGTTCACCTTGATTTATCAAAATACGGAACAAAACTCATAGGTTTATTCATGGGAGACGAATTTATCTATCTTGTAGACTTTTATGTGTGATACAGATTTGTTTATTAAATTCTTCGACTTTGGGTCGTAGCAACTCTTGGTTGTGGGTGAGATCAGCTAAGGGAATCAAGTATGCAGTATCCTGCTGGGATCAAAGGCGTAGGAACATAACTGTACCTTAGATCAGTGTAATATTGGTTGGGGTTCAACTACAGTCCAGACCGAAGTTAATTTGGAGTAGGCTAGTGTCTGTAGCGTCTTAATACAGTGTATGTTTAATCTGGACTAGGTCCCGGGGTTTTTCTGCATTTGCGGTTTCCTCGTTAACAAAATTCTAGTATCTGTGTTATTTCTTTTCTGCATTATATTTTGTTATATAATTGAAATAATACAGGTTGTGCGTTGTTCAATCAATTAGAATATCCGACCTTATTGGTTGTTTATTTAAATTGATTGACACTTGGATATTGGTCTTTGGTACTATCCAAGTTATCTCTCTTTGATTAAGACTCACAAATCATATTTGCTTGAGTAAATCAAATTGAGAGATTGAGATAATAACTCCTTGAGATATTTTTCTATTGATTGAGTCTAACTGTCTAGTTGATTCTCTAGAAAACAACTCGGAGTTGTCCATACAGATTGCTAATCAAAATGTTGGGTGAGGTTGTTAGACCCCCGCTTTTTCAATTGGTATCAGAGCAGGAAAACATGTTTAAGACCTTACAAGTATGTGTTTGTAGGAATTTGAGTCTGTGGAAGAAATCTTTGTTGCGCATACCAAAATATCTCCTAAAGCTTGTGATTATGTCAAGTGTTTTGGAAACACCTCAAAGGATCATTCCTTTGTTGATTCTTCCGAATCCCGAGGTAGAAAGAATGTTCAATATGATAATGACACTTCTTTCTCTCATGAGGCATGCGACACTCTGGTATAAGCTGAAAAGTAACTCACCAGAATTTCAAAACATACAGCTGAAGATATTGATTTTAATAATCATGATCAGCTCATTGATGAATTTGAAAAGTATCTTAATCGAGAACATGATCTCTATAATATCATAAAGTCCTTCTCTGAGAATATTGAGAAACTTCTTCAAGAAACTACTCTTCAACATGAAAAGATTAGTACTCTTGAGGATATTATTAAAAAGGACTCAATGAGAGAAAAACGTTTGCTCGAGACTCATTCATCAGATCTCAACAGACTTCGTACTGAAAAATAGAAACTATATGCATCTCTTACTCTAGCCCATGAACAATGTAAATCCTTGGAAAAGGAAAACTCTGTCTTAAGTAGAAAATCCTATGTACAAACTAATCCTCGTGATGTTCCGTACAAGACAAAGCATTCTCCAGAAGAAGATTGTGTCAAGAAAAGTTTTCATAACTTACAATCTTCTCATATGGCTATGGAGTCTAAACAGGTGCCAGGTATTGCCTCTCCTTCATGACCCTGTACCTTTTGTGGGAATAATAATCACTATGCTATCCATTGTTTTGCAAGGAGGAATTTTTTTTCTAAGCTTCGTAATTTGCTTCTCTTCACTGTCAGTGGAACAAATAGTCAGTCGACTAAAGCATTGAATCGTATGCCCACAAGAAACCAAAAATCTTATAATAATGATCTCTACTCTAGAAATCATCAGGCGGAATATGTTGGTCACATTCCTCATGTTTATAAGAAAAGGTCTGGTAAATCTAAATCTAGAAAATAGATCCCTATCTATTCTGATCCTCTTGAACCTATTGCTAGAGGTCCTAGATTTAGTCCTCAGAAAAGTCATCTGAAGGATATGTGAAAAGCGCCATGTCTTATCCTTCAGGGATACAAGTCAACCGAAGAAAGGCGAAGAACACAAAATTCAAACTATCTGATGATATGTACAACACCTTTCTCAATGATCACACTGGAACCTGTTTCCACCCAATCACCTGATTCCAGGTAATTTTTTTCTTGTTTCTAACTTGAGAGGTGCAAGGAAAATAATTGAGAAATACTCAAGTATGTTGTATATTATTTCAGTTTGAGTTTTTTTAGCAGTCCACGAACACTCGTGACCTTCTCTCATGAACTCTTAGGGTTTGAATTGGAGATTTTTACTCTTGTTCACGAATGCATATATATATATATATATATATATTCCTATATTGTGTGTTTTTGTTCCCTATACTGCTATGAAGAGCTATTAATGGTCTCAAGAGATTATGTATCTTGGTATGGAGGAAGGAAACCAGGAACGTGAACCAATTCAAGAGCTTCTTCTAAAGAAGATGCTTGAAGGAAATGATCACAAATCCTGGATTGATGATTCTGTCAAGGATTTAACTCGTTTTTAGAACGATTCAAAGGTCGAGTTTGCGAATATTCAATTGCAAATAAACCAACTTCTAGATGGTCAGGCCAGAATCCTTTCTAATCAGAATATTCTGATACGAAATCAAAAGAAGCTCATCATGGACTGTGAAAAAGCTAGGAAGCTTGCTCGGGTAGTTGATCGCAAAGTTAGTGTTCTAACTCATGAACATGGTGTGTCTACGGTCAAGAGAATTAACGAAATTAGCGATACATTCTTTGACGGTTTCATTGAAAGATATGAGGTTCTTAATGCACTCTGATTTCTGAATGCCTAGTAAATCTTCTATGTTTTCTTTTTATTTAGAAGAATAACTAGTGTTTTGGAATAGACATTATTGTGATAACACATATCTATATCCATTGTTTTCATCTTCTTGTTTTTAGATTTATTGGTTTAAATTCTAAACTTGTTTGGAAGATGATGGTTGCAGTATTAATCTTTTTGGTTTTATATATTGCAATATTTTGATGGGATATGTGTGTTTACGTCCGTGAACTTGATTGTCCCATATTTAATCAAAAGTAAAGTCGTTCACGAATTGATATGCAAATATTGATAAAGGAATGAATAGACTTTTGGAAAAACACAAAAGTTAAGCCTACATTGTCAATTATCGATGTAAGATAGGTTAAAATCTTTTATGATTCAAGGATAAAGTCTATAATGTTGTTATGTATTTAACAATGGAAAATAGAATAGATCCTTGTATGGTTATCCACGGTATAGATCCTTATTGATCCATTTTGTTTTGTATTACCGTGAAGGCTTCATTGTGTATCTTATGTTGAGCACGATACGACTAAGTCGATTTCATATTTTCCATGAGATGTTATATGTTAAGCATTATGAACTAAATTAATCATCTAGTATGGTTATTTAGTTAGCACTCCGTAAGTTTTTCTTATGTATGAGCATCTTTTTGACTAGGTTGGTTTTTATGATTAACTTAGTCATTGCTCCATAGATTTTCTTATGTCGAATTTTTCCAATTAAATTGATTACTATTGTGATTAGTTTAATTGTGTATTAAGTCTCCATAAGTTCTCTTGTGTTGAGCATATTTAGTCAAATTAATCTTGGTTCGCTTGGGTTAATATGATTGAATATTTTGGATTCCAAATTCATACTTGTATGCAATTTGTTGAGTTTAAAAAAAAATACTTATTTTCTTTTGAATTTAAGGTCGCTCTTGTTGTTCCCTTGGGAGTGACATATTATGGGGGAGAGTTCTTTTGAACTTGTGCTTGATTGCCAAATCTTTGGGGGGAGTGCGGCTGTGGAATATTATAGGGGTTATCTTGTATCTTTATAAACTCCTTGATGAATGCATTTAGCTTCGGCTTTATGATTGCATCTAAACAAGATGATAAAACATTTACCTTTTGTCATGAAATGTCTCTTACGGAAATTTCATTAGGATCCCGTTCTTGTACCTTTGCCAATTTCATTGAAAAAAAGGGGGGGAATTAATATGTAGTTCACACTACAAATACATATGGTTTTCGGATCATTATGTAAGGGGGAGTGGTTTTCATGTGAGATGGAGTATTGACTAAGGGGAAGTGAAGTATCACCATAGTATTGTTATTGAAGTTTTGATGCAATTGGACTTTGACGTTGTGTAATAATACTATGACACTGTATAATAATGATTGAGAATCGATGCTTTTCTCATTGTTATAGCTACGGATTTTCAACAACGATGATGCTAAACTTACAACCTTTGGGATCATTGGACTACTTGTAAGTGACGAAGATTTCGAGTATTGTTGAAGATTAGACTTGTGGAATAGGAGCTACAAAGTTTATTTATATATTTTTGTATTGCATATGTATTAATAGTTTTGCCACTAAAATTGACAATGGGGGAGATTGTTAGAGCATTGCTCGGTCAAACTCGCATGCGTTGCTATCTCAAGCATGTTTGTCAATGTTAGTGATCAAAACTATAAAGTCTTGATTTCTAGTCTACTATAGCTAAGATCTCGGACTAGGATAGAAAGTGTAGTTGAGCTCAAGAACTCCATGGAAATTATCATACAAGACGAAGAACTACTCAAGGAACTAGTGGATCTTCATCCACTAAAAGGTATGTGGAGACTTGAACTTATCTATCACTAAAAAGTCTATCTACTCTATCTCTTATCTTGAGACACAAGTCGTTTTACCATATAGACTAAGAATATACACATGTGATATTTCGAGCTGGGTATATAGACTAAGAATATACACATGTGTTGGTAAATATTTCGCTTTATCCAAGTTCATCTTTACCTAGTGACGAAAGTCATGTTACGTTTCAATCATTTTGGAAATCGCTTTGACGAAAAATAGTTTGTGAATAACAACTATATAACTCCCTCTGAGAATGTCTCAATGATTGAAATGAAAGTTTAGATAATATAACCACTTGGGGAAATAAACATTGTTGTGGCAACATATATATGTATAAGTTCTTAGCACTTGAACCGAAGTTTGCGAACTTTATTGATCAAGTAAAACCGGAAATTGAGCAGGCAACTCAGTCCGCGAACGTGCGTAGTTCTCAAACCCAAGAATTTCGGCTGGAGTTTGTAAATTCCAACCGGTTACTTGAGTCCGCGAACCCAGTCCGCGAACTTAAGTGGTTATGTCTAAAAACGATGTTCGTGAACTTATCTTAATATACTAAGGAATGCTTTTGAAAACCGTGGCTTTATAGTTCATCAATTGATTTGAGTGAATCACATCGTTTTTGCTTCAATTGTGTCTTATGTAGTACAAGAGAACTCATAGTAATTGAACAACTCTCTAACTCGTTCATTTGAGTCATTTGAACTAGTTATGGTGAAGAAGAATATGGTTGATATGAAAGTTATCATTTGGCTAACCATTTGGTTAACTAATATTGAACCAACCATTGTACACGTTTGGGTACGGTTACACAAACCCAAAATCGTCAAGTACATGTCTGTATGGAAAGATAAGTTTTCAATCTAACGGTTGAGAAATATTAGCTTGTATCTAATCAGGTTTTTATCTAACGGTGAATATTGAATGCTTTGTTAGCAAGCTAACATTGATTGCAAACCCTGATTTGAAAGACTATATAAGGGAGAACTCTAGCAACTGGGAAACCTAATCCCCACAAATTCTGTGTGAAACTAGTTTGCTAAGCTAGAGTCGATTCTCCTTTAACCTTTGGTTTTATTCTTCTAAAACCAGGTTAACGACTTAAAGAATTCATTGGGATTGTGAATCCAGACCGATACTACTTTATCGTAGTTGTGTGATCTGATCTTGATGTTTCTATCGTACGAGTACAATTTTAATAATTGGATTGGGATATCTATCTCCGATATGCAAGATATAAAAGTAATCACAAACATCTTCGTCTCATCGTTTGTGATTCCTCAATAATCTTCTTCGCTGCGTCGATTAAGTTTATTATGAGGTGATTGATAAAACTGAGCTATTCTTCTGAATAAAAGTATGGTTTTATTGATTGGTTCCTGTTCACCTTGATTTATCAAAAGACGAAACAAAACTCCTAGGTTTATCTATCTTGTAGATTTTTCTGTGTGATACAGATTTGTTTATTAAAGTCTTCGAGTTTGTGTCGTAGAAACTCTTGGTTGTGGGTGAGATCAGCTAAGGGAATCAAGTGCGCAGTATCCTGCTGGGATCAGAGATGTAGGAGCATAACTGTACCTTAAATCAGTGTGAGATTGGTTGGGGTTCAACTACAGTCTAGACCGAAGTTAATTTGGAGTAGGCTAGTGTCTGTAGCGGCTTAATACAGTGTATGTTTAATCTGGACTAGGTCCCGAGTTTTTTTTTTGCATTTGTAGTTTCCTCGTTAACAAAATTTTGGTGTCTGTGTTATTTCTTTTCTGCATTATATTTTGTTATATAATTGAAATAATACAGGCTATGCGTTGTTCAATCAATTAGATTATCCGACCTTATTGGTTGTTGATTTAAATTGATTGACACTTGGATATTGGTCTTTGGTACTATCCAAGTTATCTCTCTTTGATTAAGACTCGCAAATCATATTTGCTTGAGTAAATCAAATTAAGAGATTGAGATAATAACTCCTTGAGATATTTTCTATTCATTGAGTCTAACTGTCTAGTTGATTCTCTAGAAAACAACTCGGAGTTGTCCATACAGATTGCTAATCTAAATATTGGGTGAGGTTGTTAGACCCCTCTTTTTCATAATCATTATGTTTCTTGTGAGCGTTTCCAGGGGTTAGGAACCATTTCCCATAGAAATATGATGCCTTTGAACCCTATTTTAGTGATTGAGGTCTATGATGTGTGGGGAATTGATTTTATGGGTCCATTTCCTAATTATTTGGGTTATCTTTACATACTTGTCGCTTTAGACTATGTGTCTAAGTGGGTTGAGGCGGTTCCGTGTAAAACAAATGACCACAGGATCGTAGTCCAGTTTTTGAAAGAGAATATACTTACACGTTTTGGTACACCACGAGTTATAATTAGTGACGGAGGTTCACACTTTTTTAATAGACCGTTTGCTCTTTTAATGAAACAATATGGTATTACCCACAAAGTAGCTACCCCATATCACCCACAAACTAGTGGTCAGGTAGAGGTTTCCAATAGGGAAATTAAACGTATTTTAGAGAAAACAGTTAATCCCAATAGGAAAGACTGGTCATCGAGGCTTACTGATGCCTTATGGGCTTACCGTACTGTGTTTAAGACACCCATTGGAATGTCACCTTATCGTTTAGTATTTGGAAAGGCATGTCACCTGCCTGTTGAGTTAGAGCATAGAGCCTATTGGGCTATTAAGCAGCTAAATATTTCACTTGATAAGGCATGAGCTCACAGAAAGCTCCAGCTCAATGAGTTGGACGAGATTCGTAGAGATGCATATGATAGTGCTAAGGAGTATAAGAACAAAATGAAACTTGTGCATGATAAGAATATTTTACGAAAGTTATTTTCTCTAGGTCAAAAAGTTCTTCTATATGACACTCGTTTGCATCTATTCCCCAGGAAGTTACGCACTAGGTGGATCAGTCCTTTTGTGGCATGTACTGTTTTTCCTTATGGCGTTATTGAGATTGAGACACCAGATGGTATTAGTTATTCAAAGGTTAACGGTCAGATATTAAAGCCCTTTTTAGAGCCTTTTCCTATAGGTGTTGTTGAGGAGGTCCCTCTGGAGAACCCTGTTTACCTTGATTAACCATCAAGGCGATTTGTATGTTGTATATTATTTTTATAGGTTTTTGGTCTCGCTTCACCCATATAGAAATTCATAATTAATGATGGTTTAATGTACTATATTTCGACTTCATAAATGAAGGAAGTTCTATGCAATCGCAAACAAGGCTGACTCTACCACAGAAAACCTATTGATTTCTAGCAAACCATGTGGTTCCACTTTTAGATTGTTTTCTAGACTAAATTTCTTCTAATCCTTCGAATGGTTAAGCAGCTAAATATTTCACTTGATAAGGCATGAGCTCACAGAAAGCTCCAGCTCAATGAGTTGGACGAGATTCGTAGAGATGCATATGATAGTGCTAAGGAGTATAAGAACAAAATGAAACTTGTGCATGATAAGAATATTTTACGAAAGTTATTTTCTCTAGGTCAAAAAGTTCTTCTATATGACACTTTTATGGTAGTAGTTATTCAAAGGTTAACGGTCAGATATTAAAGCCCTTTTTAGAGCCTTTTCCTATAGGTGTTGTTGAGGAGGTCCCTGATAATTTGTATGTTGTATATTATTTTTATAGGTTTTTGGTCTCGCTTCACCCAGGTACTATATTTCTGACTTCTCTCTTTACTAATTCCTCATGTTACTTATACTTTTGGTACTGTTATTTCATTAGAAACATTGAGGACAATGTTAGATTTAAGTTTAGGGGTGGGGTAGAAACTTTTTGTTACCTTTTTGTTACAATAAATAAACTCTAGAGCCTATAAATTTATGCTTATTAAGGATGACACTAACCAATATAAGTGGATGGAAGCATCTTGGTTGTAGGAGTTGAGGAACCAATCTGAATAGATGGAAACATCTAAAGAGTCTATTCATAAAAGCACAGAGCTCAGGTGTTATAAATAACATGGTAGTTTCGCCATATCTCGTTAAGTCCTTTTCACTTCTTTTTTTATTTTGTTTTCCTTTTAAAATATGTTTCTCTAAGTGATTAGGTGAGGCTCACGAATCAAGTTGTTACCACTGCTTTGGTGAAATAGAGTGATAGAGATACAAAAAAAAAATATATGAAAAAAAAAAAAATTGAGACCAGACCACCAGACCAACCGGAATAAATTCAATAAAGTTGACCACCGGTTTCCTTTTATATGCCAGTTGTTTCGACCTAGTGTTAGAATTATCGACCACTGGTTCCCTTGTATATGCCAGTTGTGTTGATATTAGTCATACCAGTATCTCAGTCCATTAGGATAGGTTCATTTTGGAAGTGGCCTTCAGACAGATATGAGAAACACCGTTCACCTAGTCAACATCAAAACAATCTATGTTTTTCTCTATATTCATCTCTTAATCTATCCATGTGATTTGTTGACCCCGGATATTGATGTCCATAGTGCGACTATCTGAGTAGAGCTCTGTCGCATCATGATACTTCCTCTTGTAGTCAATAAGTATGCCAACCAAGGAGATTCTTTAGTGCCTTCCAAGGTTATGTGTAGATAGCTAGGGTCTGGAGTAAAGTTTTTGTGGGTATACCTCTTGTAAACCCTCCCGAGACTATAACTTGTCCACTAGGGACACCTAGTGGTTCAAAGGCTTGTTGCACATGCTAAGTGCAATCGTGATGCCTGCGACAATGAGTTAGGATTTTATTTTCTAGATTAGATTTTCTCGAGGACTAGCAAATAATAAGTTTGGGGGTATTTGATGGACACATTTTTGTGTCCGATTTGTCTCGATTCTATATATTGTTAGGGCTCATTTTTGTACTTATTATGGTGTTTTATGTGTGTAGGTATTTTTGGCCAATAAACATTTTTGGAAAAATCGGCTCGAAAATTTGTCTAATCCACCCAGAGGAATTGTTATTGGCACCCATATTTTGGATAAAGGGCACCCCCAAAGCAGTTGCTATTCGCACCCCCACTCTGGATATGGGGCGACCAGCTTCTTCCCCAAAATTCAAATTCATTTTGCGGGAAACAATGGCAGCAACGAAGCAAAATTGGAGTTGGATTTCTCTGAGAGTTTTGACGAGATTCAAGGGATATTTTTTTTGTTGGGATGGACCTGTTAGAGGATAACAGGGTTGGTGTGTGTGTTTGGATCGATCAGAGTGGGCTGCATGATCGTGTTGGAGCATAACAGAGAGGAAAATATCACGAACATCCTGATTCGGCAATATGTGGAGATTTGATCGGATTTTTTGTTTGAATTGGATTGGGATTACCCTATTTCGGTTAAACAAGGAATGTATGTGGAGCAAATTCGATAAAATTGGTGCATATCTTCGGTTCTAAGGAAACGGAGGTGAAGGAAGTTGCAGGATTTTCTTCGACTATATTTGGCAGGTGCGTGTAGTATTAAGGGAAGAGAACTCTATCTATAGTTGGGTTCTTCTGTTTTGGAAAGATTTGATAGGATAGCTCAAACACGCGTAGATAGGAATCAAGAGGATGAAAAATCCCGTAACTTTTGGTTGAGGTAACCGAGAACATTTCTTGGATTTACTCGGATTTTTGGGACCTGTTGGCTTGGTTGTATAAAGGGTGTTGAGAGGTCAAGGAAGGGTTACGTTCACTTTGGGGAGGTTTAGGAGCATTGCAGAGAAAAAACAATCAAGTTGCAGAGAACACGGGAGAGAGGTAGAAGAAGAACATAGAACAACACATAGGAGCAGCCACAGAATCCGTGGCCTTTACTTTCATATTCAATACTCTTTGTAACAATTTTTCCAACAATTATTAAGGTTTCTCTGTAACAGTGGTTCTGTAACAATTATATTTGTTACAAAACAAGCTGTTGTATACCTTTTCATCCTTTTAATAAACTTCTGGGCTATAAACATGTATTTTGAGCAAGTGATTAATATGATGAGCTAAACCCCTTAGCTGAGGCGACAGTGGAAGCTATTTTTTCCAACAAAAAGTGGTATATTCAATTTTATCTATTTTATTGCAATTATTTTATGATTGAAAATTGTTTGAATGATTTTTGTTAAGCAATTGTTATTTGTTTTGATAGAGCATGATTGGCCATAGGATTTTGATGCTCTAAACTTTGGATTTACACTTGTTAATCTACTTGTTCCAATAGTTTAGAATCAAATTGAACGAGAAAATTACATGAATATAAATATTGGATTACATCACTTTGAACTTGGAAAATAGTGGAATCTTAGACTCAGTGTTATTTTAATATTGATATCAACTTTGTCAGTATTTGCTATAATTATTAGTGAGTTTTTTCTATTTTTAGTTTTTGAATCTAAGTCTAAAAAAATCCTTCACAAGTTCGAGAATCAAAACTGTTTTTACCACTATCTACAAACCACATCACCTAATTAGATCGAATAAAAATTAAGTATGAATCATCATTTTTGGGTAAAAAAATTCTGGTTTGGTACAAGCCCAATGCATAGCTTCCAGTTGCATCTTTGAATATAGCATCCATTAAATTACCAAACTTACTCAACTCTTCCAACCTCATATTCATTTGTTTTTCTGAGTCTTGTTTGATATCTTGATATAGTGTTATCTATTCTTCCACATGAAAAACTTGAAAAATAAAAATAGAAACAATTATCTTCCGGACCTTCATTTTTCTGAAATCCACCACTTCATTTTTTGAAGCTTCTCTATTATTTCCCAAGAAAGATCATACACGGAGATGTACCAAGATTTTTAGGGGCCATAAGAGAAATACGAAAAATAAGTACTATATAGGAAACTCATCAATTATTGCATTGTAAGTCTACCATATCGACCACAATATATAGAAACAAAATGAAACGTAAAAATAAAGTACTTTATTTGCTAGAACACAAACTCGATAGTGAATAAGAAATTGGTGTTTAAACATATACGAAACAGTAATTAGAGATGACATCCTATAGGGAGAGGAGAGATTCTATTTAGGCGGGCTCTGTGAATCGGGAGACGGACTCGGCGATGGAATCAGTGCTTAACTCGGAATTTTTTATTCATCGATTGTTGATTTCAGTACATACCAAGCATTAATTCAGGTGATTGTAGTAATCTCTTAATCATTTAACATGGTTTCTAAGGGTTTTAGGCATTAATTCAAGTGTTTATGATTCTAATATGGGTTCTAAAGATACTTATGAGGTTATTAATTCTGCTGGAGTTGAAGGAATGAAAATTCCTTCGATTGAATTACCAGATGAACTATTTGAGAAAGGTTTAGATCCATGGCGATTTTCGTTGATTGGTAGGTTAAATTTACAGAAAATCAAGTTTGTAGATGCAGCTATAATTCTTAGAAATCAATGGAAGTTGACAGGTGAGTGTAAGTTGATACCATTAGGAAGAGGCGTTTTCACCATCAAATTGGATAATATTATAAATCGTGATTACATTAAATCTCAGGTGTGGGAAGTTACAGATCAGATACTTAAAGTTAGAAATTGGGTTTATAATTTCAGACCATCTAGTCAAAGAACATCTAAAGCTTTTGTTTGGGTAAGATTTCCTGGTTTAGGTCTTGAATTCTGGGATGAATCCATTCTATTCAAAATTTGTAAAGAAATAGGTACTCCAATTAAGATTGATATAGCAACAGCTAATTGTGATGTTGGATATTATGCTAATGTCCTGGTAGAAGTGGATTTTGCTTCTTCAATTCCTAATAAAGTTTGGATAGGAACTAAGTATGGGGGTTTCTTTCAAGAGGTTTCAATTCCTGATTGTCCTAAGTATTGTAGTACTTGTAAAATGGTGGGGCATTTCATCACAGAATGCAGAGTGGACAAAGCAAAATCTAATGAAAATCAATCATAAAATAAGAGTACTCCATATCAAACTAGAAGTTCTTCAATATCTCAACAGCAGCCTAAGTCAACTCCAGCGAACATCATGAGTGCATCTTCTTCTGCTACTGTTGTTAAAATTCTGAATAAACCATTTGATATTTGTGATAAGTCAGAATGTGAAACTGTTGATTCTGTTATTCATACTATTCATGTTACTCCTACAACTTCAATTGAGCAAATTAAAAAGAATACTAATTCTGGAAGATTCAGTCCTCTTGAGGGTATTCAAGAAAATGTCATTGAAGAAATTATAGATGATCAGAATCAAGATAATATTGATGTGTTTGAAAATTCTCAAATTAAATTTGTTGATGGTAAAACAGGTACAGTTCATGATGAGGCAGTAAAGATTACTTCATGGTCTAAAGTGGTAGGAAAGAAAGTTAATTCTTCTACCTCAAGTACTCATAATTCTCTAGGAGTTACTGTTACTTCTCCAGGAATTCTTAAGGGAGGTAATACAGTTGTTGTAAATAAGAATCATAATCTTAGACGGATACATGGTAAGGGAGGAACCAAAAATCCTCCTCCACCACCAAAATAAGGATAATATATTGGAATATTCGGGGCCTAAGAAGACCTAGGGTAAACTAAGGTCTATGGTAAATCAATTTAATCCTTCACTGATCTGGATTGCAGAACCAAAAGTTTCTTGTAGTGCATCTTTTTGAAGTAAACTAAATCTACCAGGTATGCAGAGTATGGTGGTTCATAACTCAACTACAACTACAAAAGGTAATATATGGTTATTTTGGAATATATCTTTAGCTACTCCTCAAGTTGTCTCAATGTCAAGTCAAATGGTTACTGTAATCATTGGAGATGTACTAGTTTATGGAGTACATGCTCATGTCAAGAAGAATCAAAGGAAGTTTTTATGGTTTGAAATGGAGATAATTAGTCAACTTAACAAACCATGGATTGTTTTGGGTGATTTTAATGCAATAATTTCTCCTTAAGGAAAATTTGGTGGTAAAACTCCTAATAGAAATTCAATGATGGATTTTATGCATTGTCTTAATAATTGTAATCTTATTCAAGCTCCAAGTACAGGTCAACAATTTACTTGGTCAAATTGCCAACAAGGAAATAATAGGATATTATGCATTCTTGATAGAGTGGTGTTCAATTCTTTATGGTTACAAATTTATGGTGATTGGGGTTACAAAGTAGGTTTGATAATTGCTTCAGGTCATGCTCTTTTATTAGGTGGTTGTGCTAGCATACCAAAACCAAAAAATTCTCCATGGAGGTTTCAAAAAATGTGGATTGAACATCCTACTTTCTTAACTGAAGTTCAAAAAGTTTGGTCTGAAGATGTCATTGGAGATCCTGCCTTTACTTTTATGCAGAAGTTAAAAAGGCTTAAAAAATTCTTAAATGAGTGGAATTGGAGTGTTTTTGGTAACATTCACACCAAAATTAAGGAAGCTGAAGAACAAGTTAGACAAGCAATGAAATTATCTGATAAAAATCCTATGGATGAAAGTCTTTTGGCTAATTTGGTAAATGCTCAAAATGAACATGCTCAGAGAGAAGTACAAGCTAATATTCTTATGAAACTTAAATCAATAGACAAATGGGTGAAGGATGGTTCTGCAAATACTGCCTATTTTCATGCCAAAATGAAGATTAGACAAGCAAATAACACAATAAATGAGTTAGAAGACACAAATGGGAATGTATTAAGTGATCAGAATCAAATTACTGAGGCTTTAATTAGTCACTTTCAAAAGAAATTTTAGGATCAAGAGGTTGATATTGATGAAGATTTGATAGATGTCATTCCTTCAGTTATTACAGAAGAAGATCAAGATATGCTGGATACCATTCCAACTCTTGAAGAAATCAAAAAAATAGTGTTTGAAATGGACTCAGACAGTGATCCTGGTCCAGATGGATTTTCTGGATCTTTTTTATAAAAGTTGTTGGGATATTATTCATATGGATTTACAGGCTGCCATTCAGTTTTGTTGGAGAAGAAGATTCATCCCTAAAGGTCTTAACTCAATTTTTTTAACTCTTATCCCTAAATGTGCAGGTGCTAAAAATCCAAGTTAGTTTAGACCTATTTGATTGAGTAATGTTCTTTTTAAAATTTTCACAAAGATCATTTATGTAAGAATGAATGGATTAATGGAAAAGCTAATATCACCTCAGCAATCTGCTTATGTTAAAGGTAGAAGCATCCAAGACAAATTCTTCTTGCTTCTGAGATGGTAAATGAAATGAGAAAAAAGAGAAGAGGAGGTAATGTGTCTCTTAAACTGGATATATATCAGGCATATGATTCTGTAAGTTGGTCCTTCCTTCTAAAAATTCTTCATAAATATGGCTTTTCTTCTTCTTGGTGTGATTGGTTATTAACTATGTTTAAGTCTGCAAGATTATTTGTTATGGTGAATGGAGGGCCTTGTGGTTTTTTATCAATGAATAGAGGACTTAAGCAGGGTGATCCCCTATCCCCTCTATTATTTATATTTATGGAGGATGTTTTAAGTAGAAATATCACTAAAATGGTTAATACATGGCAAATAACTCCAATGATTGTTAGAAATGGTATCTATCCAACACATTTATTCTTTGCTGATGATGTTTTTGTTTTCTGCAATTGAGCTAAGAAGACCTTACAGAATCTTTTTAAGCTTTTAGAGATTTATCAGCATAGTTCTAGTCAACTGATCAATAAAGTTAAAAGCAAACGCTTCATTGATGGAACTACTTCAGCTAGAAAGCTTCAAAAAAGTAGTATTATTGGCATGGATATTTCTTCATTTCCATATAAATATCTTGGTATTGTTCTTTCTCCTGGTAGAGTGACTACTGAAATGGTATGGCCAATAGTTCTAATGATTCAAAGAAAGCTTGCAGCTTGGAAAGGGAAATTGTTATCTTTTCATGATAGATTGGTTCTTGTTAAGTCAGTTCTGTGCAGTTATCCTCTATACAATATGACAATTTATAAATGGCCTTCCTCTGTTATTAAGATTTGTGTGAAGTTAATAAGAATTTTTTTATGGTCAGGGGATGGTGAAGTTAGAAAATACAAGACACTATCTTGAAAAAAGATTTGTGTTCCTTATGAGGAAGGTGGCTTGGGGATTAAAAGGCTAGAAGTGATTAACAAAGTTCTACTTATGAAAATGATGTGGAAACTATTATCTTCTTCAGAGGAATGGGCATTATTTCTTACAGCTAAGTTCAAGAATAAAACTGGAATTTTGTTTTCTAGCTGGAAGTTATCTTCAATCAGAGATGGATTAATCTGGGCTTGGAACTCTTTGCAAGAAGACATTATCTGGAAAATTGGAAATGGAGCTAAAGTTTCTGTATGGTTTGATAGTTGGTATGGTTCCTCCCCCTTAATTCATGAAATTGGCTATTCAAATTTGGTTCATAATAATATGCATTTGAAAGTCCAAGATTTAATATTTGACAATGAATGGAGTGTGAATCCTCAACTACAACATGTATTGTAGTTAAATAACTTGCCTCAAATTCATAGTGGCTATGATACAGCTATATGGAACTTGCACAGTAGTGGTCTTTTCATGCAATGGACAAAATTAGACACAAAGAAGATAATGTGATATGGTATTCTTACATATGGAGAAAATATTTACATCCAAGTATTGATAGTAACATTTGGAAACTATTACAGGGAGTTTATGTGGATGATGAAGTTAAAAGATCTCAAGGTTGTCATATGCCCTCTAGATGTTGTATTTTCAAATCAGAGCAAGACTATATGGAACACACCTTGTGGTACTGTGATTTTAGTATTCAAATCTGGAAGTGGTTAGTAAGTATATTCTAGTTTTTTCAGCCATCTTCCTTTACTGACATATTCTCAGCAGCACAGCAATGCAGTCCCATCATTGAAGAAATTTGGATAATAAGTGCTTGTTCTGTCATCAAAGATCTTTGGTTTCAAAGAAACAAAGTTTTCTTTGAAGGATGTGAAGTCAGTATACATAGTTTCAAACTCAGGGTTAATAAAGTGATCCATCTTCAGAGAGCAAGAGTAACTGGTGCAAGATGGAAGAATGACTATGAAAACCAAATTCTTAGTCATTTTCAAATAGATTCTTAGTTTCTTTGTTACCTTTTTAGTTTTGCTTTCTTTTAGCTTCTTTTTGGTTGTTTTCTTCTTTGAAAACTTTGTAATGTTTGTACTCCTTGAGTTGGTTTATTAATAAAAAGAAATGCGATTTAGCAAAAAAAAAAAAACAGTAATTAGAGTTTACATACAAACTTATCAAATAATATATAAACACCAATTTTTATTAACTATTGAGTTTGTGTTCTAGCAAATAAATATTTTTATTTTTGCATTTCGATTTGTTTCTCTATTTCTATGAATGTGTACCCGCCGCATTCATATAAATTATTCTTAGAAAATATTGCAGTTATAATTAAATGTAAGAGTATGTATTTTTTCCATCTAAACAACGTTCCACTTTCACCATCCTAAGAGTATTTATCCAAATTTTTTCTTAAAATTTTAAGACTTTTTTTTTCCAGCGGGTTCTTTTTTACTATGTATTATATTATATTTTTAACACAAGAAAAACTTTTTCATAATCAAATTATTATAATTGGAAAAATAAATACATTCATATATTATAAATAAAACCATGATTTTCAAAATATTATTTGGAAGTTATCGAAGGATATATAACTTTTGGGGGCCTCTTGTTATGAAGGGGCACTAGGCGTTCGCCCAGGTACCTATGCCCTTGGTACTGGACTGATTGTACATGGTGTTATGCATATCTTTACAACCTTCTTTAGAAGGTCCCCTACTTTTTTTTTATCTTTTTTTTATCATTATTATTTTTTATCTTTATTAAATTATTTTTTTAGCTCCTCCTGATCGTCAGATTATCAACCTCAAACAACTTCCAAAACCCATACAAACTGAAATTAAATAAACCCTATAACAAAATGGAAAACTAGAATCAAAAGACAGCATCAACAACAAACTTAAAAACCAAAAGACTAACCACCTTCCATTTCCCCTTATGAGTACTATACTAATCCATATCTTACTGCTGATGATTCCTTCTTCATCTTGAGTTTCTTAATGAACATCCTAGTGGTACTCTCAGAACGCACTGTGTTAGAAGCATCATCGACCTTAACATTTACATTGAGGAATTTTGGATTCATCTTAATGCTAAAGTTTTTCATTCCATCCTTGTGATAAAAATGAGCAGCCTTTTCCTTGTTTTCTAAAGCAACAACAATTTGAATTTCATTTTTTCTGGCACCCCAAAGAGAACTAGATCCCCAATGCTAATTCAATCGACACTCAATTCAAGAACATCTTCATGTTCAACGACTCTCCAATCAGATGTTATCTTCCATAAGTTATCAGATGGAATCAGATTGTAATCTTCATGTGTTCCAGCTTCAATTGATGATTTCTTGAAGAGGTGGATTTTTGAAGAAGAAGAAGAAGCCATTACTACAGTGTAGAAATTAAAAAACCCTAAACTTTATTTTTGTGCTCTATAAGGTCCTCCATGATCACAACAAGTAAGTGCATAAGAAGCTTCGATAGAAGTGCAAACCATGTTAAAATATTTGATATCGAGTTTGATTGCCATATCGATACCTTTATTCCATGCGTGCAATTATTGATATAGTGGTGAAACATGCTTCATGTCATTAGCTTCATATTCAGAACACGCATCAATCGACACACCTTGATGATTTTGAATGAAAACCCCAATACCCGAGCCTCCATTTTTACCATAATAACCAGCAACATTGATATATGGAAATAATCCATTACCACATTAATTATACTCTGGTATAGCACTTTGAAATATTCTATAGGTTCTTAGATCCAATTATTTCCAAATATTATCATAACTAACACGTTTGCGACCTTTTTCTGAATAACAAGTAAAGAAGATTCGCCACGACTCTTAAACTATTATTGAATAACAACATCACCAAACGGGATCTCCTGCTTTGGGAACAAATCAGAATATTTACCTTTCTTTTCTTATTATTCACTGTCTGGAAAAGAAGATTCACCGTGACTCTTAACACATTTTTCTTCTTCGCAATATCAGAAAAATGAAATCAATTTTTTTTAATCAAAGAATCACATTTATCTTCGGAATCAGTGTTACAATCAAACAAAATCTCATCGTCACTCCATGGGATGTTGTAAACAAATATAAACACATTAACTATAAAATTCATTTAAAGATGGATAAAATTCAGATACGTAAAAATCCTATATCACTAACCTTAATAAACTTTTGAGATATTTGAGGATAAGGAATTTGAATTATAAAGAGTGGATTCAAAACCTTCTGTCGGAAATTGAAACCCTATTAACAAGGAAAAATGATATGGGTGAGTGATAGAATCTCTAGAAGATAAAGGAAATAACATTACGACAAGAGGTTGATTCTATTAGGAAAATCAATAGATAGTTAGATTTGGTAATCAGTAAATTTAAAATTTCTTGAACTAAAAGTTTTACATTGTTATTTAATAGGAATGGTTTCCCTTTCAAGTTGTATATTATTGGAAGTTAAGTATTTTCAATAAACTTTCTTACGATTTGCTCTTGTCTATTATTGAGATAAGAATCCGAAAAGGTTCTTATCAATTGGCATCAGAGCTGGTTTCTCCGGTATATGATATACTACACTCAAAAAAAAAATGAAAAAAAATAAAGGAATAAATCAAGGCATTACAGGACAAGTTGAGGGCGATCAAGACTCAGATTTCTGAAATCAAAGAAAGGAGAAAACATATTTTTCGTGAAACTTATCTTACAACAAATAATGGCGACGAGACAAAATCATTGTTAAGTAAGGCAGAAATATATTTTGAGTATAATAACATCCCTAAAGAAGAATTAGTGCGCCCAAGTGTCAGAAAAATGAATTTAAAAACCTTGTGAAACAATTATTGAATACAAGATTAGTGCATCGAAGTATCATCCCTTTTCTTCACTGTAATATTGGTGAAAAAGAAAGATGGATCATGGCGTATGTGTTTTAATATATAGAATTAAATCTAGTTACTCTTAAGGATAAATTTCCTATACCGATAATTAATAAATTACTTGATGAACTACATGGGGCTAGCTAAAATAATAGGAGATTCTCCTAAAGAAAGAGGCAAAAAGGAAAGTCATGATCATACACTTCGACTTTGATTTTAGATTGTTTTTTTTTTTTTAGATTACGATCAATCAAAATTATTGAAGATGGCCGATGAAAAAAATTAAAAATTACTTATAACAATGCTTATAATCTTGGCGAGAAAAATTTAAGCAAGTAAAATAAATCAAAATTTAATGGGAAAAAGGTATACTGTGAGATTTTACTATATAGAGAGGGGAAGAAGCATACAAAGTTACAAACAAAAATAAAAAGGAGTTTTTTACCTACAAAAAAAAAGATATTAGGTCAAGTAGATGGTGAAGATGGGTATTAACTACCCACATCATTTGGGTTATGATATTAGAAATTTGGAGGAAAAAAAAGGCTACATTAAAATTAAATATGGGTTTTATTTAGTCACTCCAAAACAAATATGCTTCTTTTCTTGAGAGATTGTAGTTTCAGATTGAAAATATTATGTTTGTAGCTTTTAAGTTATAAAGGATCAAGAAACTACCACATCCATCCATTAACTAATTACAAGGAGTTCCGAAAATCAATGAATTAGCATTTCCTCATCTTTGAAATAATCTTTTAAGCAAAATAACACGAGAGTTTATTAATACAAGAAAAAAGAAAAAAAAAACAAGATAGGGACATAAAGCGAACATCTCAAAGAAATAAGCGAAAAGAAAAATGATCGAAAAGCGAAAGAATACAACTACAAGCTCATCCAAAGTGTTTCTTTGAATACTCTTTCCGGTGCTACCAAGTAAATTCTCTATTTTGGTTTGGAATTTTTTGTTCTTAGAACCACGAAAAACAAAGTTGTTAATTATCTTAGTTGGAAAACTTGATGTCTCTTTTGAAAAGACGAGGGTACCCAAATATACCTCAATCTAAAACTTTTCCACCTATAAGTCCTTTCTCCGAAACTGATTGTCTATGGACTGAGTCGAGACAATACAACTAATCTTCAATATTTATAGACCAAGGAAGTTTGGACACCAAGGAATTTCCAAAACCAAAAATATTCTCAAGATATGCAATATATTTCCAAATTCGGTTTCCACAATTCCTGGAAATGCTTTGTCCAAATATTGACCGAAACCTCAGTAGAAAATCTCCAATTAGAAAATGCACATTACCAATTTTTATTTTCTAAAGATATGCATTTTAATTGATGGAAATTAAAATCATATAAAACTAAAAACCTTAATTAAAAGATTCTCAATTTATTTTGATCAAGAGATTCTCCTTTAGCTATTAAGGAATATATTTGAACAATAAAAGATAAGAGTTCTGCACATGATCAAATTATGTCGACATCTTTACTTGGTAAACACTTTTTCATATTTACAATCTTGGAACCAATTTGCCACACTTCCAAACAAGTTTAGAATTGGTTCATTTGACTTCCAAGAACTATGTGATTGATTATCCTATCAAATCACCAATCATGGGTTTCACAGTTCTACCAAAACAAGTTTCGGTTCTACCTCCATGTGGGTACTAGGATCGGTCACACTAGCTTTCCAAAATTTGGTTGACTAGGTACTAGGATCGATTACCACATATTTATGGTATCTAACTTGTATTGGGTTGCACAAGTCATAAGATCGGTTACCAATATCTAAGACTTGTTGCACCTCTTACAAGAATCGATTCCCCTTTGCTTATGATTGGTTGCACCTCTTACTAGGATCGGTTCCCCGATGTCTAGAGTTGGTCATACCAATTACAACAAATCGATCATACCATCTCAGGTGATTACTTAAGATCGTCATACCAATACAAAAGTCAGGCCTTGTGAATAGTTTTACCAATATACATGAACAAATTATGAGCGGTTATACTAAACACACATATTGGTAATCCAAATATTTGCAATGAATAATAATATCAATAAGCCTAGCGATTTCCCTTTCGATTCACAAAACAAGTTTATGAATTGTACTTCCTTTAAACGAACGTGAAACATTGTTTCCTAGGAAGAAATCTTCACCCATACCCATACATAATTACAATAGCATTCATACGATTATGTCTATGTCTTATATACGATGTTCAAAAGATAGACGTTATACTTCATATTGTAATTGCTTAATACTATGTCTAACTAGAGTATAATCATTCATAACTTCATGCGATTATGTTTTCAATATGCAAGACTTGAAAGATACGTTAGGGAATGAAAAATTTCAAGTCAAATATCACTAACCTCAAGTGGAAGGATGATGTTGTCGTTATATCTCCTTGCTTCTTCACATCTTCAAGTCTTCTCGTAATACTTGTAATGTCTCATATCCTAATACTTTCAAGATAACCTATACGAAGTTGACTCTAGTACATAATCAAGCGACTCTTTAAATGAGTTTTGGTTCACTAAAATATGACAACCAAACTTGACATACCAATGCTTGGTGTGTTCAACCGAGCTATTCTCTAATAATTTTCCCCTTTGTCAATTTTAGTGACAAAACTCTTACATCATATGGATAAACAAATTACAAGAATTCATTACACATACGCTTGATTCTCAATTTTAACAGCACAATAAAAATGCCGTTGTTGACATTATAATAACAAAGATAATACTCCCCCTAAAGGTAAGATAGGTAGATTTTCAATCCGCACGTCTTTGTTATTCCCTTTGTATTCCATGTAACTACAAGTATCAATATGATATGCTACTCCCCCTTAGTCTATGCTTTACTCTTTCGTTAGATATAACGTTTAACCACCAATTTCCTTTCCTTAGTGACACCAAATCACTTGTTTACTCCATATATTTCTCCCCTTTTTTGTCACAAAATGACAAAGGCACGAGCAAATAAAGGACAAACCGAAAGAATTCTTACAAATCTCAAAAATACTTGCAAAACCTATAAGATTTAAACACGAGGGTTCCACACACCATTTTAGATAAACAATATCAAAACCGAAACTAAAAAGTAATTTTGTTTTGATATGTCACAAAAGAGACAATTTCCCGAAGAAATTTTCCCTAATAGTTTAGCAAATAAAAAATTGATTAAGTACCTTAGTTATTTTTCTAAACCGATTGCACAATCTGATTGCTTGTTCTGATAAGACCAAAATAAAGATCATAATTAACTCTATTTTTCTCATCAGGTTCTAATTATTCAAATAATAACTTAGACCTTTCACTTTTAAACAAGACAAGTACTAGGTTAGTTAACTAGCATTTCTTGTTAAGGCATTCGATTAGACTTGAATAATCGAAACCTCCACTTTGATAAGTCTAACTAAGATCAAAATTAACTTAGTTTCTCTTATCCGGAATCGAATTGGACTAAACAATTCATCTTGAAAATCTTTTGTTAAGCCATAAATAATTCATACAAACCAAATAAATCAACTTGCATAATTATTTACATCAACCGGAAGCAATTGAAACAACATAGACATTAAAGTACCGCAATTGCACCGTAATTTCGTAAGCCTAAACAATTGATACCAAACAACAAAGCAAGATAACAATAGTTTTCTTAACCAAAAACAATTGAATCACACACACATCCATACACAAATAATGGAATAAAACATCAATTGTACCGAAATCTTGTTAAGCAAAAGCAATAAATATATGCAATAAAATCAGGCTTTTCTTAAATAGGAAAACAATTAACTAACAAAGTCATTACCTAAAATTCCACATCCTCGTCACCCCAAAAAGATATTTAATTAAGTGCAAGTTCAATATAGAACTCTCCCTTGTTGTGTTGTCATCCTCTCGCAAGACAAAAGAACAACAACAAAGACCAACTTCTACCAGAGAAAGGTTGAAAGCCGGTTTTAACTAATGGAATGCAAAATTTGAAACCCCGAAAGACATATGCTTTTATGCTAAACCAAACGATTCAACATATTGTGACTTTTTCACATATTTGTTTCAAACAGAACCCCTTATGATCCTTTGATAAAGCTTACCAACATGGGTTAGAAATTAATCCTGCTAAGCCAAAAAGTCACCCAAACCATTAAGGTTCTGAAAAACGAAATCAAGCATTCCATAAACATACATAACAATAAGATAAAGCATTCAAGCACATGATATGTAAACGAAAACTATCACAAGAAAAATTATAAACGAATAATTTTATTCATAAATAAGATAGTTGTTTGTAAGGTAAAATTACTTCTACCCCAAACACATAATTTTTTATGATGTTGTTGTTGGGAATCGATCATTGCTTCAATGTTCAACTGAATTGTGGAGGAGGGGGGGTACTTGCAAAAAACCCTCCGATGCTAAAGCCAGTATTGGATTTTTCACATGCATTTTTAGTATGGAAGATTGCCTACCTTTTTGGTTTATGAACCCACTATTTATATCAGAGATTTTCCGTTTTAATTCCTTTGATTTTATGGAAGATGTTAAATGCCATAATCGGCCCCTACATGCCTCCTAGTAATAAACTGGCATTGACTCGGTCATACATGATCCATGTGATAATCGGCCATCTTTGATGACTGCATGGATCCGTAGTAAGCTGACCCTTGCATGGCTTCTTTGGAATGATCAAGAAGCAAAGTTCTGATTAGGTAAAAAAATCCGTTGGGAGTACAGAATAGGGTGGAATGATCTGAGGGCTACGGCATTATGCTGCATCACGAAATACTGAATCAGACAGACCGAAGAATCGCCACGATTAATCACCGATTTATCGGCCACATCGATTAAATAAACGATTAATCGTCGATTTATTGGCCGCCATCTTTTGGTTTGCGTGAAACTCTGATGATGTAACTCTAGGCATATCTTGTGGCGTTAGTAACGCCGTTAAGAATAAACGAAGATCTTGACGCCGTTAGGATTTAACGGAATATACTTGGCATATCTTGACGCCGTTAGTGATGGCGTTAATATTAATGGTGCTGACATGGCATCACGTTCACCGACATGGTCCCATTTGCTGACATGTCATTTGCCACGTCATCACCTTTTGCTGATGTGGCATGATTTTCGCACCTGCTTGGCGTGGTACGTGTTGGATGACGTGGAACTTGTCCAGCCACCGTGGTACTTGCCACATCATCATCCTTCTTCGACGTGTCTCTTTTTTACGCGTGGCACCTTCCACGCGTCATCACCCTCTCTTGATGTGTCCACTGTTCACTGATGTGGCACTTATCTAGCCTTAATTTGGGTATTTTGCATATGGGCTTGCATATGGGGTGCCTTGTAAGGCCTAGTTAGCCATACTTGGATAAACAAGGGAAGCACCTTAGGCCCAATGAACCCTCCTTTGCTAATAGTAGGAGTTTTGTTGGCCTAGGTTAGCCCATTTATTTGTGTAGAATATTAAGGGTACAAACATCGCCCCTTCTTAATCCATAACATGTTATGGGTTAAGAAGTTCGGGTTCCCCTCTGATTTTGCATTTCTCTGGAGTGTTACATAACTCTCCCCTGAACGTGCTGCTCGGAGTGTTATGCAACTTGCCCCCAGGGATACGTTGATTGCGCCAAAGTGTTATATATTTTGCCCCCAAATGGTTGAGGTGATATATAACTCGCCCCCAGTATGTTTTGTGTCATGATTCTCAATGCTCGCGCAGGGGTGCACCTCCCTGCTGCATTTTGCTCGCGCATGGAATGAAACGTTGAGTTTTTCTACTATCTTGAATTGCGCAGGGGGCCAATCTTGCTATTCAAGATGCGCGCAAAGTTTGTGATGTGTACATTTCACATGCCTGGACATATGAAGATTTTCGCCACATTTGTTGTTGTCCCGCATGATGGGGGTAAAATTGAGATAGGGTAAAAATGCTCGAACTGTGCACTCACCCTATCTGCGAGGTGTCGTAGACGTTCTTGATATGGAGATTTCGAATTGTACTATTTTGAATATCAAAATTGATAAAGTATGGAATACCAAAATACTGCTTTGAATTGAATTTACGAATTGAAATAACAAGATAAATACCCTCTTGCTTCAACGACAATTTGCCTTATTAAAACCTTTGAGTGGAAAACCCAGTGGGATAAAACCATCAAAAAGGAAAAAGAGTGCAACACAACAGGATTTGAATCTAATCCTAATGATAAAACTTCTTCAAGTGGAACGAATTCCACGGCTTACATGGATTTGAATCCTATTTTCCATTGAGGTTTCTCAAGTAGTAGGATCCTCGAGATGCTGGCCTATCCACTATGTATGGACCTTCCCATTTTGCTCCGAGCTTCCCACAATTCGGTTCCATTGTGGCCAGCTCGGGTTTTCTTCAAGACATATTCCCAGCTTGAATGACCGTTCTCCGACTTTGCGATCATAAATCATCTTGATTACTCTTGGTATCGAACTAATCTGTTGCATGGGCTGTCTCTCTTTGTTCTTCCATCAACTCTTTATCTAAAGCTAGGATGTTGTCGTTTTTCCCTGATTTGACAGCACGAGTTTTAGTAGTCTTGAGTTGTACTTCGGTGGGTATGACTTCCTCTGTCCCATACGCCAATGTAAATGGTGAAAACCCAATGAACCTTTTTGGGGTTTTTCGGTAGGACCATAAGACTCGGGGAAATTCTTCGGTCCATTTTCCTTCGCCTTCTCTAGTCGTTTCTTGAGATTGTACATAATAACGCGGTTGGTCGCTCTTCCACTGCTGTTTCTCTGTGCATAGTAAGGAGACAAGAAATTGTGGCGAATATTCAGGCCCTTGCGAAATATTTGATCACCCGGAATCAAACCGCTTCCCATTGTACGATATTATCGCGTCTCTGGGATTCCAAATCTGCAGACGATATTCTCCATATAAATCTTTTCACATCATGTTTGATAATGTATACCAGTGCCAACGCTTGACCCATTTGGTGAAATAGTCGATGAGAGGCTAACATGAATCGACGCCTCCAGGATATTTTGGAAGCGGTCCGACGATGTCTAATCCCCACATAGAGAATGGCCAGGGACTGAAAACTGGATGTAACTCGTTGGATGGTATTTTCGAAATTGGAGCGTGTTCTTGGCATGGCACACATTTATGCGCATATTCCTTAGCATCTTTCGCATATACGGCGAAATATCCCCGGGTAAGAAATCGTGTAAGGTAGGCCCTCCAGAATGGTTGCCACAAATTCCCTCATGAGCCTCTTCAAGATTCTTGTCCTTTCTGGCTGATACGCATCGCAAAAATGGCTCCAAAGCTACATGTTTGCGGTATAATAGCCATTCGATCATTGAGTATCTCCATGAATTCTTTTTCACCTTTGCAAGCAAGTTTCTCATCTTCGGGGAGTTCGTCGGTTTTAGTCTTGGATGTAAGGTTGCCTTGATCTGCAATGTTTTCAACATGATACTGAATTATCTATCATCGGATTGTCAAAATCCATATTGTTGTCGATGTTCGAGTATCCCCTGTGTTGATGTAGTGCCCTCTCGCCCCCACTAGCGTGTTAGAGAGCCGAACACGTGGATGTCGTAGATGCTAGGTAATTATTGGAAGTCTACTACAACGAACCGTGCGGTATCGGTTTTGATTCGCGGAAGAAAGATATGCCAAAGCATCTGCGTGCTGTTCTCCAATCATGGTCGCGCCCAATAGAGAATTGGTCGAACTCATTTTCCAGGTCCTCATATAATCTAAATACAGGGCCATTCTCTTTTCCTTTGCTCAGTGAGGGTCCCAAGAAATTGGTTAACTACTAGCATGGAATCAATCAATGACTTCACGCTCTTAGCACCTAAATGCTTGACATCTTTCAAACCGATAATCGTCGCTTCATATTGACTTCATTGTTTGATGCTTGGAAACCCACCTTGTTGCTTTTTCGATCCTCGAACCTTCTGAAGTAAGGATGACGCATCCAAATCCAGCACCGTCAATGTTTGATGACCCATCAGTAAATACGGTCCATAATGGTTCTGGTGTATCGATATCCATAGCAGACTCTCCCCAAGTCTGATCAATGACCGGCTCTTTGGGTTTGAATAACTCCTCTTCCTCTCCAGCAACTGTTTCTATATCGTCCACAAGAAAATCTTCTAACAGTGCGGCCAGAGCGTGTACTTTTTCTGCGGTTCTGGTTTCGTACTTGATCTCATACGCCCCCAAAAAAATTGACCATATGGATAGTCGACTAGAATCATCAGCACGTTCTAGGATTCTTTTCAGCGGACTACGATCTGCCTTCCTTGGAAATAAGGCTTGAGGCGACGAGATGCATGGAACAGTGCTAGTGCTATCTTTTTAATTTTCTTGTACTGTGTTTCGCTTCATCAATGATTCTCGTGAAGTAAACAAAGTTTCTCGTATGGATCCGTAACAAACAGCACTGCGCTCACAACATTCTCTGTTGCAGCCAGATAAACTCCAATGTGTTGTCCAGTTTTTGGACTCACCAAAACTGGAGGGGTTGACAAATATTGCTTGATCTCATAAAAAGCCCTTTAACACTCATCCGTCCAGCCAAAATTCATTGTTTTCTTCAGAACGTCAAAGAAGGGCTTGAATCGATCCGACGAGCGTGAGATGAAACGGTTTAAGGCTGCTAATCGTCCTGCTAGTTTCTGGACCTCCTTCTTCGTTCTTGGGGATGAAATTTCCACGATGGCTCGATTTGTTAGGATTCGCCTCGATTCCTCGTGTGTCATCAAGTATCCCAGGAACTTTCCGATGATGTGATCTGAATGAACATTTTTCTGGATTGAGCTTCATGCGATATTGCCTTAAGATATTGAATGTTTTCTCAGATCAATAAAATCGTCTCCTTTTCTTTGAGATTTCACTACCATATCATCGATGTATACTTCCATAGACTTCCCCGATCAGATCCTTGAACATATGGTCTACCAAGTCTTGGTAGGTTGCCCTGCGTTCTTTAGCCCGAACGTCATTACAGTATAGAAGTATACTCCTCTGTCAGGTCCACGAATGCAATATTCTCTTGATCGTCCTCGAACAAAGGTATTTGGTTATACCAGAAAAACCAGTCCATAAATGACAGTCTCCCAAACCTCGGTTTTATCCACCAAATATCATTGGTAGTGGGTACGGATCACTCGGACATGCTTTATTCAAATCGGTAAAATCGATCTGATATCTAATTTTACCATTCTTCTTTGGAACGGGTACTATATTTGACAGCCAGCGAGGATATTGCACTAGTCGAATAAATCCCGCTTCCAACAATTTTTCGACCTCTTCGATAACTCCATCTTTTTTGCTTTGCGCCATATTTTTTTTTTTGTGACAGACGGGCGGCAATTCTCATCGATATTTAGCCCGTGGCAGACAACATTCGGATCTATCCCTGGCATCTCAGCAAAACTCCATGAAAAAACATCGGCGTTTTCCCTTATCAATGTAATCAAACCATCGCGTTCATATGCAGGCAGATCTGCCCCTACGAACATTGTTTTGTGTTCTTCATCCCCAATCCGGACCTCGATCAATTTCTCGAAAGTTGGGGGTTCCGCTGTGTCCTCTCCCCTATATGACTCTGCAAGGAGAGGATTTTGTAATTGCTATTTCTGCTCGACTCGCATGATCTGGTTTCCGCTAACTTCAGTCTTCTTGTACTCGTCCATTGCACTCTCATGGCACTTGTGGGAGGCCATCTGGTCGCCTCTCACTTTCACGACTCCTTCTGGGTTAATAAACTTCAGGCATTGTTGATTAGATGATGTGACTGCACCGATATCATGCAACCAATATCATCCTACAATCGCATTATAGGGTGCTCGTCAATCCAACACCAAGAAAGTGCCCAAGACGGACTTGCCAGCCACTGTTATAGGTATCCTCACTTTTTCAATCGCCTTTGTAACTTCGCCGATGAAACCGATAATTGATTTTCATCCTCCTCGATCAAGTCATGTGGGAGATTCATAGAGGAGTAAGCACTGAAAACATCACGCTCATCGAGCTTCCGTATCAACTAGAATCGATGCACACGAAACATGCCTATCCAAGCAGTTATAACGATAGCATCATTGTGGGGATCATATACTCCTATCATGTCTGCATCAGAGAACTCTATCTTTTTGCACCCGAGTTCCCGAGTTTATGCTCCATTACCGCTGACAAAATATATGTTATTTGTCAAGTACCACTCTTTCAATTACCTGAGCTTCCTCCTGGTTTCGTCCATTGAATGGATCCTGGCGTGGCTGACGTTAATCACACGTGTGTTAATCACGTTGGTCGTGCCAAACTGTCCATGACCTTTTCCAAAGTCCTTTTTCACATCTTGTTTAGTTCCCAGTGTCGATCATTCGCTTAATCTCGATCTCAGAAAGAACGGTAGCTTTCGATTTGTGACCATGGTCTTTATGGAACTTCTGATTTGCTCCTATCACGTTTATCTCGTGTTTCTGCTTCCAAAGGAAGTGGGGGCTCAAATCCTTGTGTATTTTTTGAACATCTCAGTAAGACTTATGTTCATTGTGGTCACTTCATATCGTGAAATTTCTCTGATACCCAGTTTCTGTGCGTTCACCTTGATATTTCTCTCGAGAATCCCCACAATCATTATGCTGTCCGTTTGAACGGTTCTTGGATTTTTCTTTATTTCCATCATTTGGATGATTGGATGATTTGTGAACTTTTTCTCGAGCTTTAGAATCGTCCTCCACTAAGCCTACTCTTCTACTTTCGGTCATATAGTTCTTCCAAAGTTTTTGGTGGTCTCTTGACCAAAGAACCATACACACCTCTTTGATTATCTGGTAATTTGCTTTGTACGCCGCAATGACAAGCTGGTCGTTGGCTCCATCCACGTCCGCTAAATCTATTATACTTGGGATTACACATTTAACATTCTTTATAAAGTATTTTATTTTTCCATTACTTTTACATAAATTTAGAGAATTACATACTTAAAATAAAAATTTGAACTCTTAAATAGCATAATATTTGAAATCAAAACAAATAAACCACCAGTAACGCTCTTTAACTAAATTTTAGAAAAGTTAGTTCTTCAGACCTCTCTATGTTCTACAGTTATGAATGCCCACAATCACTATTACTTTAACATGTGCTTGCACATAACTATGTTCTTAAACATGCAATAATTTTCTTCAATAAAAGACCAAGTTAAAACAGATCTCTTAAGTGGACTTTGTATTTGTTCTTAAATTGATTGAAACTTACTAAGGAAGTAGCATATTTAACCTTATCTCGGTGCTTTATCAGTAACGCATCACGTGCATCTTCACCACGAATTCTGAAATGGTTTAGTACCAGTAATGATTTGATCTTCCCATTCAAATTCCTTCGCATTGTGAGAGCCTAACTATAATCAAGGAATCGTAAATAGTTCCGCGCTTTCTCAATGGGATAAGAAGAGACACTACATCATTGAATTTCTTGGCACTCCAACAAGTAAGTGATGATTTAACACTGCTTTATTTTTTTCAAAGCAACGTCTATTGTATGTTTCATCTTCTACTCAATAACTTAAGAACTATCTATTAAAGAATCCTGAATGTTTGTGATGTAGTCTTTGATACGCATTTAATGAATACTTTGAATGCTTGCAATGTAGTCTTAAGCACGTAGAATAGGTGTTGATGTTATAAATATTTATATCGAGCTAATGTTTTCCTTAATTGACTATTGCCAACAAGATTGTGCGAAATTCTTTGACATTATAATGAGTTAATTTTACATTTAAGTAATTGTTGAACCTTTAGGTGTTTGCTTGGAAATGTTGGCAGCTCGAATTATGCTCTCTATCCGGGCTTGCTAATATTAAAAAGAACATATGGGTGGTGAAATCTGCATTACTTACCATGCATATATAACATCATAGAGTAACTTAACAATCCCTTTTTGGTTACTTTTTGAACTTTTATAATAATGTTTTTACTTTCTCTAACTCATAAGATGGAGAGGGTATTTCATGAATGACTTCAAACAAAATTCTCACATAATATGTTGGACAATTGTTATACTTTTCTGACTGAGCTATGTTTCTGCATTTTCAGACAATTGAGTGAAGTATAGGAAAATGAAGAATACATCATGCATCTTTGTCATTGGGGATTTTGAACAGAGACAAACACTATTTAGAACTATATTAAGAAGTGTATTTTTCATTTGTAGGTTCATTGTGGTGGTGAATGCTCTCTAAGTCTTCACATGTACCAAAAGAGGGTAGGTAGCAGGATCCTATGTGGGACAGAGCCTTGATACTTTTTGAAAACACGGGGTAATTACTATCACTGTATAACTTTATATATGAAGATGTCATGTTGTTACTGCTACCTATTCTCCTTTGTGGTAGAGTTGCTTATGATGATGTCCTATTGTTATTGATCAAAACTAGAGGACTCTATTATGATAAATCGAAGATATGTATTGACTATTGAATTTCCTTTTATTATTTTTCATTTGTGTCTTTCAATCTCAGATAACATTTGGAATTGGTTGTGTGTATTATGATTGTTGCTATTCGATTTGGTTGGTATTGCATATCGAAGATGCCGCGTACAAGTAGGTAATATCAGTTCTATTGGACGTGTTGTGAGCGGAAAAGTATACACATGGGTTTGGAAAGAGTGTTTTCCTACAATGACTACCTGATAAACAAACATGATTGATGGCTGGACAAGGTGGTGTACTTTTTGGATAGGGGAGACAGCGAGAGATGGTTTATTCTTCGTCTCCTTCGCCGAGATACACTAACTAACAATGGCGTTCTTCTTGAGAATAAAAACAAAACAGTGTATGATTTTCTCTGTGAAGATCAAGGATTAGAAGAAAGATGAAAACTTGGTTAGTAAACATGAACTCTAGGGTTTGCTTTTAATTTTTAACGTATCTCCAAATAACAAGGAAAAAAAGCGTGGATTGTTTCGATATATTGAGCTGATTGGGGAAGGCACAAATGGGTAAGTCTGATTTTTTTATTTTATTTTATTTTGTTATGAAATATCCAAATTTCGGAGTTGGTGCTTGGTCGTAACTTGCTTATGCATAATACTTGACAAGTTGTTTGAATAAATGCCATAGCTTGATTTAATAACTTTACTGAATCCATTAAACCCATTAATCTTATGTGCTCAAAAACACTTATAGTATTGGTTTTGGTTGAGAGTTTAGGCTAGCATATATCAAAATTACCTTGAAGTTTCACATCTTTCTAAATTTTGGGCAATTGCATCATTGATATTAATGGTCCGATAACCTAACTAAAACTACTATCCAATCCCATGCCATAACGACTCCAGTCACTAAGATCAAAGGCTCAAAAAGAAAAATATTATAAAATGCGAGTAACTCGGTCATATCATTGATTAGTTTGGTATTAGAGATTGTATAGCATTATGTGAAAGAAGTTGAGGTGGGAGTCTGATATAGTGAATATTTTTGGTATTAGATTGTGTAGCATTACTCAATTACCCATCATTGTTGCCATATATCCGATTATTGAAATACCATTCTTTCTCTCTTTTGTTTGGTAGAAATGGATTTGGACATCCTATGTCATTGCTTTCTACTTTCGAATGTTGTGGTGGATATACCGGTTTACACTTAATTCTAAACAATGAGGAAATTGGAAGCGTAGTTTCTCTATTACAAAAAAATCCCCTGCAGCTTTAGCAATCATCACTCGAGTAGGTTAAACAAAATATTTGGTTTTGAAACACTCATCTTAGTTCCTTCACTTAATCGTGATAATGTGCCAAATGCATTTACAATGACAATTATATGTCTAATTCTATGTCTATACTTATATTGTTTATTTCTTTGTTAGGTTCCTCCTCTAAAAAATGTGCCAAAGTGCATTTCAAAAATTATAGAAAATTGAAGAAAAAAAGACGAGTGTTCCAACCCTATCAAGATAGCCCAGGAACTTCAAGTCCTCGGAAGATGGTTAAGGCATCTGTTTCTTCAATTCAGGTTAGTCAAGACATAGTTGAAGAATGAAGATATATTAGTTGCTAAACCTCTATACATAAATCATTCCAATTTGAAAATAGTTGACTTCATGTCAAGTGCAAGCCTTTAGTGGTTCGTATATGGTTTTTGCATATTACATTCTTCATGTCTCGCTACTTTCAACGCCTTAGTTCTTTAAGATATTTTTGCTTCATATAGGTTAAAAAAGAGGTATAAAAATCCTTGAATGGATGTGTTAAATATTTATATCAGAAATAAGTTACTTTTACACGAGTTATTTCAAGTATCTTCTCAATCTTAACGATGATGATTCTCGGCTTTATATTTGTGCATGAAGAAATAGAATACAAAGATGCAAAACAAGCAATATAATGTTATAGATATGGGTATGGGTCTCAAAGTTCCAAATTTTTCCATGTAAGAGAAAAAAAGATGTGGTTCAAGGGTGCATCGTCGTTGACTATTAAATCGATATATCCGATGCTAGAGATTAAACTTGGTCTCGATGGTTTATTATTCTTTTCCTTTAATATGGTTTTTCTCCTAGAATATTTACACGATTGCTAAAGGGAGGGACCGATATTAGTGGGGGTACCGTTTGAGTGATCCGACGACCAGGATCTGGATATAACTCTTTTATCTCATATGAAACGACACCCCTACTAATACCAATCCCCCCCTTTAGAAATCATTCAATCTGTGTTATATCATATTTGAAATGTATAAATGTTTTATATGTTGGGATTGTAGGAGAAAATGCAAATCTGAACTAAGTAATTGCGTTCGAATACTTAAATGATGTGTTTTATTTTGTTTTCCCATTGATGATTACGTAAAAATTCAAGGAGTGGCAACGATATAGCAAGATGATAAACAAAGAAGAGCAAGTTGAGGAGTCATTGGAAAATTCCACCTTTATTTACCGGGAAAGGATGGAAAAGGCAGAAAGCAAGGGAAACCACAACGGTAACTTGATTGAAGAATGCATTAGGAAACTCCATTGAGGTAACATTTTCTTTTTCCATTTGAATTCGTTGCCATCGATTCGATCAGTTTTTCTTAAAGTTTTTCCAATATTCTATGCATACGAGACTCGAGGATTCCAAGAATGCACGAGAATGGTTTTTCCAAAGGACTGGATTACATGGATCTTGATAGAGGCAGAATTGGAAATTAACTTATATACTCGAAATCAAGTAGAAATTGGCTTTTCTAAGTTAGTTGTGGAATTGATGATTTATTTGAATGAACAACGGTGTATCACTTTAGCTCTTTAAGCTTACTAATTATTTTGCATTAATGGAAGTACTTTTATAGTACACGGGTTTCTTTTAGGTATGATATATTTATCTATGGAGTTATACCATGTGAACTTCATTTTCATATTGACTGATTGTTAGCATAATGGATATTGAATTTTAGGAGGGCTTACTTAAGTCTGATTTGCTTACTCAGAAGCAATGCGGTAATTAAAAATTCATCCCCTAAATGGTGTAGTAACAAATTCAAGACTTTTTCTCGATCGCCAGGTGAACCTGATTGTGTATATTATTTAAGAGTAACATTATGCGGATATGGTAACAATTGCTGCTTAATCATCCTTTTATCCAGGGCTGGTAACCAAAACAGTTTCATATCCTATTCAATTAAAGTAAAATCCAGATTTATTGCAATCATTTTATTCTTTTGCATATAATCGTCCTAGCATTATGTTAGTTTGTTACTGAAACTCCATGGTACTATAATAGTAACCATAATGAAATATTAAACTTGTCGTTCTGTTACTATAATGAAATTTTCTACCAACATGGTTGACTGCATCTTTTATCCCCATAGTACAAAAGTTACGTAGATTCAGATTCATTGAATCTGGTACAGGACTTGGTTCTGAAGTATTAAGAGGTTAGTTCTTATCCCTCGCACTATTTCTCGAGATTCTTAGGTTCTTTCACAGTAAACATCAGCTGGGGTTGGATCAAGTTCTCACTTCACTCATTTTTCTAATCTCTACTATCTTCTTTCTCCATTTTCTCTAATTAAAATATCATGCTCTTTCTCTCTATATGTTTAGGTTGTTAAAATATTTCTTTACCGTACCGAGTGTGATTCATCTGCCTGAAGGTATTAAAATCTGGCTTTATTTTTTAAACCGAAATGGCTATGAGATTATTTAGAATTTGGAATTGTCGGAAAATGATAATTTTGATTCAATACCCAGTGATTGATTCTGATAAAATGTTGTTTGTGCTGATCAATCAAAGACTAGAATAGGTCTTACTTGAGGAGATTTATGATATGATACAGTTCCTATTTAAGGTATTTTTAATTAAACTTTGATCTGTAATTTGTTCTCAAATTTTCTTCTCTACCTCATTTGTAGTTCTATTTTTAACTCATAAATACCCCAACAAAATACTAACATCAACACAAATAAAAAGTTCGTGCTTGATTCATGATAGAGGGTTCTTTGAGTTCAATGCTTAGAAACAAAAGTGAACATATGAAATCACAATTCTGATGAATTAACTGATAATATTATTGTCAAATAATCTAAATTATCGGTTCCTTGCTTCCTGATGACAGTGTTTGCTAGAAGGATTGTAATAGCTTTTTTATTTCGATTAAGCAAATAGTTCGGGTCTTCAGATCATTAATCTTTAGCTGATGTAACTTAAATTTTAAATAATTCAGCAATTTTTATGGATGTTTGATATCTTCTATTAATATTTATAGTTTATCTTATCTGTATGTAAATATATAGTTTTTCTTATGCGACCTTGATGGAGCTAGATTCAGGTTTTCAATTCTTTACATTCATTCTTTAGGTTTAATATGTTCACTGATCATTTGGCACACTGCATTATTTCTAATATCAACCTACTTTACTATTTCTTTTTTTGTGTATTATAATTTCATTGAGACATTTTAAATAAGAGGTGTACAAGCAGATGATTAGCTCAACTAATCTGGATTGGATTGAATTCAACTTTCTTTAATAGGGTAATGCTTATGAATGTATTGAGAAAATTCTGGATTGAATTCAGTTCAACTTCTGTAGGGTAGCAGCTATTTTACCCTGATAGGGTAAACTGTCAATGGGAGTTTTACACGGTAATGCATGGTAGGCTACTTATCAATTTTTTGTTATATTTTTTAAGTTATCTATACAATTTGGTTCTTTGTGATGCTGAAATGAAGTTGAGTTGTTATTGCAGATGTTACACATGTGTTGTTTGACCTTGATCTTAAGTTGTCAGTCTTTCTCATGCCTGATATATGCTTCTTATCGTGCAAAAGGTGGTCTATTTAGCTGCCTATATTCATGTTTTCTCTTGGTATTATACTTTTTTGAGTATTGAGTATTGAGTTTTGGTTTTGCAGTCTCAAACACATTCATTGCCACTTCTAATATTATCCATGCTAATATTGGAATCATGCTAATATTGGAATGATATTAGTGGATTAAAAGACATAATATCATACTAGAATCAGAATAATTTTGCAGGCTTGGCGAGGTGTTCTCTGATGCCGAGCATTCAATTCAAGATTCAGAGCTATACAAGGTGGTTTATGGTTTATCATTTATCACTGAATATTTGTAAGTTCTTTTGCTAATGTTTATGTAGTTATAAGATGTTCAATAAGTGTATTTTCTTTATCTGTACCTAGAGTTTTTTAATTTGTGTTTTGTTTACTAGGTAAAACAATCTCCTAATTTGTTTTGTATATGAATAGATTACAATCTGATTGTGTATTTGTTGTTTGTTGGTACTTGCAGTAACATATTGTCGTGAGGAGTTTGCTCTGATCTCCATGTGGAGATTTCCTAAAATTCCCAATGAACACATGTTTCTCTCGCTTGAGGGCCATAATTCTTCTGAGAACATATAGTTCCAAGTTGGGTATGCTTTAGAGACCATTTTCATATCGTGCTATCCTTGCCTTTTTTCTGTAACTATTTGACTTGGAGAACCCGTAACGTTGGGAAATATTCAACTTTGAAGTTGCTAATTTAGTTGTTCTCTATAACATATTGAGTATTACTCCTCTGATGTGGGGATATTTCTGTGGATAATTTTCTTTTGAGGTAAGAGGGGGGGGAGAAATATGTTACAATGGAAGGTTTCTCTTTCTCTTGCATGGATGATAGTTTCTAGGCTATACCTGATCATAGGAAGTTTGAAGTTTATTGTTTTCATAGGGAGTAGAACTCTCTTTCCTTTCTCTTTCAATTTATTTTTTATAGAAAAAGAACCATTGCATAAGGTTTATGTCTGTTGCTGATTCTGCAGGCTTTATCGTGCTTTCCATTTGATTTTGTTGGATTTGTTTGGCGATTAGATGGCGTACTATGTATTATTGTTGTGTTTATTTTTGCAAATTTTCAGCCACTGGGATCAAGAGTTCTTAGCCTTTGGGCGAAGGTGTGTGGGTGTTCTGGCACTATAGAGGTTGTCGTTTGAAGTTGAACTTTAGAGGTATATTTTGTTGTATAGAGAGTGATTAATCGCTTTTCTAAATTCAGTAGGTTGTTGCATGTTGATTGTTCGCAGTTGCAAGTCAGTAGATCCATTTTATCAATTATGTATTTTACAAAGTTGCATCATATAACATGTTCGCATGATTATACTATCTGAGGTTCATGTATATTCCATGTGTTTTCTATTTAAGCAGGAGCCATATAAACATCCGAATTATGTGGATCTCATGGCTGGACCTTCTGTGCATCCCTCACTGTTTAAACTAACCCTGATTTATGTGCATTATTATGAATCTGTGGCGCAATGGTAGCGCGTCGACTCCATGTCAGAAGGTTGCGTTTCGAATCACGTCAGGTTCACTGTCCCACTTTAGTTATCTTGGAACAAGTTGAATAAGATAACATAATTGCAAGAACACGAAAGTCTTCAAATGGGGCTGGGTTTAAATTGTAGGAATCACATGGAAATGCCTTCTTTCCTCCAGGGTCATCTTACTGAGTCGTGTTTGAATTATTTTCAAAAAGTTTTATTTATTCCTTCGTTGTTATTAACTTGAAAAGAAACCAAATGTTATAATGCTTTAGCAGTGACTTGGTTAATTTGTAGCGATTTTGTATTTATGTGAATCTTACTTTTTATATAAGATTGAGGGCATAAAAAGACTGTGAGGTTCGGACATATCGATAGTGAATTTGTCTGTGGCAGGTAAAGATGGGATTCATGAACTTAGCTCGGAATGTTAAGTAGTCAACTCATTGCAAAGAGAGTGGATTCATTTTTAGTGACTAAAGAAACATAATTTGTAGTAGCTTTTGCCAGTAGTGTAAAATAACTTAGGGACTTCCCGGAGTAGCTATGGCAGTATTTTGTCAAAGTTTAGTTTATTGTGTTGTTTGATTCATTTTTACAGTCCGATCACAAAATGTACGGTAAGTAACTGAACTAATAATCATATCTTTTATGTGCTTAATTTTGAGTATTTTTGCAAATTTCAGCCACTGGGATTCGTGGCCATTGGGTCGTAGTTGTTGATGCAATTAGAATATCAAATATATTGAATAAGACAATTTTGAAGGTTACTTTGGGTGGATATATATTTACCAATACATGGTTCAAGTGATGGACGTAAGAATCTAATCATATAAGAACTATACTTCCTTGATCAAAATTTTAGCAGCCACTAAGAACTTCACTTCTTATTTTGGTGATCGTTCTTTTATTGGTTCTCAACTTCTTATAGGTACTATATGCTTTGTTTTTATTCATTTGATTGAAAATTCAGTGACCGGCAAATTGACTCAAATTTAGAGAGTTGTTGCATGTTGACTACCAACTGGAATCATAGTTTAAGGCTTATCCATTTATGGTTTTGTAAAAGAATTCATCTAATACACTGTTGTTTGTGGGCATATCACAAATTCGACATAAAAAATTTGACCACCCAATTGAACAATGGATGGGGTATTTAAATGAGTAAAGCAACCAACTCATGTTTTCAAGGTAGTTTCTTACCATCCATCCCAGTGTTTAATGTTTTTACCATTTTTAAACGTGTAGTGTAGTGCGTACTTGAATGCTTCGGTGGCTTGAAAGATGCATTGAATTGGTGTATGTTGAGTCTGCATTGGTTTAGACATGCTAACTTCAATTTGTTGGTGCATCTGCAGGTTATCTTGGTTTAGTTCCATTTTTCGACATCATATGGCAACAGAGGTAACCAGCAATAAGATGATCGATCTATTGTGTTTTGTCATCTTGCTTTAATTCTTATGGTCTTATTGCTTTAGGTTTCGTGAATTTATACTTCCTTTGTTTGTAGGCAGCGTTTTAGCTATCAAGTAACTAAGGAGGACAATTGTCCTTTCTAGAATTTGTAAAATGACATTATTATTCATAGAAAATTTAAGTTGTTTCACAATTAAATACAAATCTTAAGGTATTATAAATTTTAAATTCATAGATTATATGAAATTTCAATATTAAAATGTATTTGTTTCCAAGTAGCATACAGGAGGTTATGAGTCGTGACTACAAAGACATTGTAATGCAACTCAAGGATACCGCTTTTTGGACCGAAGCCACAAGGATATATTAGGAAAAATAAAGTTAAATGGGAATACAACCAGACTCATACATCCGAACAACCTGAAAAAAATATGACTAACACATACACGTTAAAACATAAAAAAATGCTTACTTAAGTTATAATTGATGGGATGAGTTTCAAGTTTTCAAGTTTTCAAATTGGTACGAAAGCTTTTGTGGTTCGCTTCTTTAACTTGGGGTCATGAACTAATGTAATAGGCAAAATTATAAGCCTCGTTACCTTTTTTTTTTCTTTTGCTTTGGGCTAAAATTTGTTTTAGCTCTTATTTGTTTTTTCTCCTAGTGGTGTCACTTTTCGTGACTTCACTGTTTTTTTATTCAACTTTTCCCTTCTCGAGTCAAAAATAATAATAATCGATAGGATGACTTCATATATGTTTATTTCACCACTAGAAATTCACAAGCAGATAAATGACAACAAGACGGGGTATGCGTCGCCATTTCTTACAAGTTCATCGTATCAATGTCGTTACATATGATTCATGCTCTATCATTTTGTATCAATTGGGAGAGCATAATAATTAAGATACACATTTGACTGAAATACATTTGAGAATTTCAAGTACATGTTATCTCTACTCATGGTTTTTTTTTCTAATAATTCCCAGGGTCTATAATTTATTGATTATGTTTTGCACTAATAGATAGTATATGTTAATTTGTGGTATTAGAGTTGATGGCAGTTATGGATTGCATTAAATTTTACTCAAGTTGTTATTGACAAAATTAATCTATAAATTTAGAATTGTGAATCTAAAACAGGCACCCACATCCAGATAATGGTGTAATTTTAGATAATACAACGAGAATCTAACAAAATAAATCAATTCTCCTTGGAAGATAGTTACTTAGTTATATTACCAACTAAAAAACTTAATAATGGTTGTTCAACTGCAGATCTACATGCCAAAGAATGTAAAGTAGCATGTCCAACAATTTTATATATAACACGCACATTCTGCATATCATGTACATTCAAGTATCTAAAAATCATCAAGGATTGCTGGCTCAATCAATATATATATTTATATTATGAAATTTTCGTAAATGTTCAAATATATTTTAGAAATTAATACATGATTGAATAATTAATAATGATGATTCTTAATTATTTGTTAAATTTTATAAATTTGATCAAAAGTATTGACGGGATTTTATTAGCCACAAATAAAAGGAAACATGCAAATATGAAAGGTTTAACCAGGTTGTATATAATAAGATCTGATATAAAGATACATTTTTAGGATACCTTGATTTTTCATTTTTTTGAGTTGAATTTTTATTTGAGTGTAAATAGCACGCGTAATGGATTTTCACTAGATTTAATTTTATCTTTTAACAACTAATCTACCTTTTACTCACGGTAAACATGGTTGCACAACACTTTTTTAAGTGGGTAAACATGACTTTTTTCAAAAATAGATGCTAAAATAGAATACACTAACGTTCAGCTTAAAATCAAAACTAATTCCTAAATATAGTCATTAACATATCACGTTTTCAACCTATAAAAAGTATTGAGGGATTAAAATATCTTTCGAAAGGGTTGTCACAACACAAACAACTTAAAACTTATACAAGATCAAGTCATGTGATATCACTAATCATGCAAGGAAAAAATGCCAACCATGTTGTGAGAGTCCAAAAATTTGACTAGATCCGATAAGCCTAAAGACTTACTCAGTCACGTAATGGAAAAACATTATAAACTTTATTTATGAGATCAATTTGGGAATGATTTGGAAAATTAAGCAACTAAAGACAATATCTAGATCCATATGTTCATTTGAATTATATATTTCGATTTTCAGTGATTTTATAGTTGGTTTTAAAATAACCAAGAATAAATATTGATAAAATTAAATCAAGTGATTGATATTTTTTTTCGGGATATTGATATAAATAAATGTAATTACATGAGGTTTTAAAATTTCAATTGGATGTCGAGCGGCTTCGGGCTCTGTAAACCATCTGATCTTGGAAGGACATTGAAGGCGCATGTCATAGTTTTTCTCATATAGTCCTTATATTTTACCAATTTAACATTATGCAAAGGGATATTGATTGCAGGTTTGGTCTATTGATGTACTTGAATAGGTGTTTGTCTGATAATAATTCCTCCGAGAAGTTATTATGCAGTCGACATACTACAAGTTTGACTTCTATCTCAACTTCTCATTTTCCGAACGATAATAATAAGATAAAAAGCTATTTAATTCGATTATGGTTTTCCGTTTTTTGTATTTTATTTTACTGTAAATATGTAATGACAAAGGAGACATAAAATTACTCCCAAATGCAAAGGAAATAATCCAATCAAGGGTAGATAATGAGTTTTAGTATATTATTTTTTCTCTTTACGTTTTGTTTAGCACTTAAAACGATGGCTTGATGTGTATGCATAAAGTATGTACACTAAAAGGAGAGGTTGAGCCGGCACTGTAAGACCCCGGTGATACCTAGTCATTGTTATAAAAAGGAATGGTGTTTGTCTCCATGATGACAAAAGCTATCACACGACGACGTTTAATATAGACCCGATCTGAAGGTCGGGAAGCTCGGATGGAGTAGTCATTAGACGGCTACCAAAGACTCACGGTATTCAAAAGTAACACTACTAATTTGGTTTTAACGGAGTATAATCCTAACCAATTTTCTATGAAGAGATAAGTTTCCCTTCTATGATTCTCCACAGCTTATCATACAACACTACCTCCTACACCACCGCCATAATATATACCTTCATCTACTTCTCCTTCTTGAGAAGCAAACACATCATCGTTTTATCATACTTGGAAAGTGCTTGTGACACCTTCATCTTCTTTTGTGGATTTCAGTTGAACTTAAAAGGGTTTTTCTAGGTATGAAGAGATCTCGGACCTACTTTTTGTCGAATACCATGACCAGTTAGTAAAACAAATTAAAACTTAGGGTTTCATATATTTGGGGTTTTTTCAATATAGTGTTTAAGTTAAACAATTGATATCTAGGGTTTTTGATTCGTTTTGTTTCGAGTTTTTTTAATTTATAAATTTCTTATATATCTAGGGCTTTTTGATTCATTTTTTATTCGAATTATTGAGTTACCCTTTTTAACGTTAAATTGATTTTTATTAATTTAATTTGTTTGTTTCTTCAATTTTGATAATGAGTTTTTGCAAATTTTTGGATAAATGAATTAGAGATTAGTTAACAACCTGGGGACATTGGCATTCCATCGAGAGCTTCACGGAAGTTAATTATTTTGTTTATTTTTAAATGATCTGCTTATCTTGTTGTGTTCGATCATGGGCTATTTTTTCCTCCATTATCATGGCCATCTCTCCCTATTATCGTAGTTTCTTGTTGACATCCAGGTATTTCCATTTACTTTATTGTCTGACATTAATTTGCATCCTCCATGTTACATCGTATCCATTATTTTTTTTGACATTGGATTAACTATGTATTTGAATTTATTTGGTGGTGTGGTGTGTTCCACGTGTTGATAACCAATTCATGCATGGTAACACTTCAAGTTAAAAATTCAGGTTTCTAAGTACTCTTTTGATAACCAATTCAAACCTTTGCTTTATCATGTTCATATTTTAAATATGTTATGCGCCGCACCAACAAAGTTCCGATAAGATTTAAATGGGTAGTTTATCCGAAGAACTAGAAAGGTATTCCTAATCTCGCTTATTTCTGGAACATTTTTCCTGGAGATTCTATAACTCGCTTTAATCTTTTTTATACACAGTTAGCTGGCGAGTTGACCAAAAACCCTATCATAATTTACAATCACCCTGAAGGGTCTCACTATTCTTTGTCTGTCTAAATGAACACAAGAGAACTGCATGTTACTCAAGTTGTGGTATTAAAGGTATATAAATAGCATGTCAGCTCAAGTGGATGCACCAAAAACATTTCAATTAGGTGGTATTTCATTTATAAGCTATGACCGCAAATTAAGTTTTTTTCTCAGAAACAAGAGCTTGAATAAGAGGTGACCAAAAGGGGATCATTTGATATTGTCAAGAAAAGGTGAATTTTTTTATTGAGATGGTCCATTTTTCTATTAGGAAGTAGTTAATCAAAATTTAAATAAGATCAAAATCAGCTTTTATAATAAGTGAAAGAAGTGCAAAAGATGATTGGTTTTTTGGTCAGATGGGTTGGAAAGTTTGCATTTGTACATGTATTACTCTTTACTGGAGATGATTATGACAGTGAGATCATGGTTGGGAAGGTAATTTTTTTCTTTACATAATCTTAAAATAATGTACGTGTAAAAGAGGAGGAACGAGTTCATTTTAATTGCCTCATGATTTGTAGTATACTTTTTTGATCATGCCCAAAGAATATAAAAATATATGTAGGTATATATATATATATATACACATACACGTATAAATCAAGACTTTGTTTAGAAGTACTTCTAAGCAAATGTCTTTATTGTCTACTAGGTTTGAGATGAAGAGCTAAATCATCTTTTAAGTCACACGAGAACAGAATTTGATTCATAACAAGAAAATTATTGGAGTTCGCTAGGCTGATACTACATTAATGGTGGTTGTCCATCCATCCATACCAATTAGCTGAAGTAATTTGATATCTCTTTCCTTGATGGACTGCATAGTGCAGTTGTGGAAAATCCAAGCGTGTGTTCATATACATAACCAAGTTAAATATTGATAAAACAAAGCACACATGGGAAAAGATTATTGAATGGATGAATAGATTTTGACATTGTTAATGAGGTACTCCATCAATAGAATATGCATCTATTTGCAAAAACAACATATGCTAGATTGGAAATTATGATAAATTTTAATTGGCAAGAAAGTCTAGCTAATTCTTACTTTTGAATTATACAAGAGTTTGTACAAATATGTTCAATATTTCTCACTACTATGAGCGTGCTTATGAAATAAGTTAAAGAAAGGATGTGTAATCCACTATTCACTATTGACCAAGGATATCTATGTGTCTAGGGGAAATGTGTAATCCACGATTCACTCTTGACCAAGGTTATCTATGTGCCTAGTGGAACTCGTAGTAATTCAAAAGGTCTTGAATTGCTCATTTCTCTAGCAGAGATTACTCGTTTTCTCGCCATAAATTCAGGTGTCATGCTTACCCTTCATATTTGATATTCATTAGGATTCCTTTGCTTGCTTATTCTTGTTGATCAACATTTCCGCACTCTTCAATTTCCTTTGCTCTTGAAAGGGACATTGGTCTCACCACCCGATAAATTTAGTGTACCTTCTTTTTGATATCATGATTGTCGCTTGATGGATGTGTTAAAGATGCCAAAAGCTAGAGATGTTTTTCCATTTGCCCACAGTGGGAAATACTCCAAGATGAGAGGTCATTGGAGGAGCATTCACGGTCATCAGCGGTTTCTAGTTCCTATTTAATCTGGATTCCGTAAGTTTTGGAAGGGAAATCTGGATAATTTTTTGCCCATCATTTTACATATCACTCTTTCATCATGAGTAATAAATCGGTAGTCTTACGCCTTGAATTATTTGTGCATGTATATGGATGTGCATAAGATATGAAATCTCAATAATAATAATAATCATTAATAGAATTTAATTTCAAATTTTTAATTGACATAATAATCATATTACCAGATGTGCTTTCCGATTTTTTTTTCTTTTCAGTTCTTCATTATTTTGATTCTTATTGTGATTGAAACAATATAAAACTACAAAGTTCCAAGAAGACTGATCCGGGTCGTTTTATATGAGTGTACGTGAAAAAACTCCATTTTTGTATTTATTAGGTTTGGGAAGTCTATCTCCCGAATCTGGTTCCTTTGTAATCCAACCAAAATAGGATTAGACATTCTTGAAAACTTTTTTTTTGCTGATCATTTGCATTGTCAAGTGTATAAAACTTCTCAATTCTTGCTTAGCTTGGACGATCAACCCTCTATAGTGTTAAGGTAATCTGTGATATCAATTTTTGAATGTCTTTTACTTTAATATTGGATTGTTGTTGTAGGTATTTATGCGGAAAATCTGTCACATTGAGGAAAATTTCTAGACTAAAGTTTCCGTTGACATTGGAACATATCTCCAACACTTCCTCAAAGTTAGCATAAATAAACTAAGTCTCTTTGTGCTCCCATCAATTTAAGATTGAGTATTTAATTAAGGTATATATGTTTCATATGGTTAGTACTGATCAAGTACAACACGTCCATTTTCTCATCTCAAGGAAAATATGTTCTTCTATTATGAACTCGTGACACCTTTGAGATAGTTCTTTCAACATATATCATTTGGGCCATGATGTTATTATTCGTAGATCCTTTGAAAAGTCGTGGGCCTCGAGTGGAATATATAATGTCACTAACATATTGAGCAACAACGATGTAAATGATGTACTGTAATGATAATATCATAGCCTTGATATAGTCATTATAGGTGTTTGTGTTAGCTAAAGTAAATAATTTCTTGCATCGCAGTTGTTTTTGGTCCCACTATTGAATCAAAATTGGAGAAAATTTGGTGCCATCTTTACAAGTGTATAAGAAATAAGAGGTTGATGCATCCACAATATGTATTGATAATGTGGTCTATGATTTCACTATAAGACTTTATAATTGTAACTCTAAAATTATAGCTTGATTATATATTTTCTTCATCATGTGATGTAAGTCTTTAATGGATTTAAGGTTAATAAGATGACTTCAAGTATTCCTTATGTATTTTGTTCTCTCGCTTATCAAGAGTCCGTGAAAAAATCTTTTGAAGATAATTAAACAGTTTTTGATGACTATCAAGCTTAACAAAGATCATTTGTCCTACTAAAATTATTTTCTTTTTAATGTAGTTCCAGATGTTTTTGAATTGGTACATAATATAGGAAGGATTTTATTTTTGATCGCTCATGCCATTGTTATATGATCATTCGCTTTATCTATTTTACTTTATTTTTAATTTCAAATGCACATGGGAATAAAGCCGATCGTATCTAAAAATCTTCAAGGTGTCGTACTTCTAAGGTAACTTAGACCTCTTTTAAGGGTTCGGACTTGGTTTTGCTATCAATAAGGAATTAGTGTTTTATGGAGGATAATGATGTATGAGAATGTTTTTGTACTTGTGCTTTAGACTATATAAGCATTCTAACTCTTTATCTTGGAACTTTAGATTTTTTGATGGCTTAGGATCAAATTAACTTAAGGTCCATTTGGTTTCATGAGATATCCAGAGAGAACAATTTATTTTCTTCTTCATAAGCATATATCTCCGGTAAGAGTTTTAATAATTAGTCATTGGCATATAAATGTATATGGTAGGTTGGCATCTTGCTTCACCAATTTTGTTGGTGTAGACTCACGTAAGTATTCTGTATGGTTGATGCATTTTGGATAAGAGTCTGATTCCTAACCCTGTGAAGGTCGCTTTTTTTCCAAGTTCCAAAATAGATTGTGAATATTAGTTAGTGGTCTTCACACCTCATTTTTGTGATGTTTTTATTGGCACCATCTTTTTTTTCTTGACCTTCGATCGGTGGTATTTATATCAGTAGATGAATCCCGCCAACCAAACGATTTCGAATGTAGAGGGGACTAGCAAAATTATGATGTAAGAACAAAAGTTAGGTGTATGCTTAAAATCGATCTATTACGAAATTGTAAATGGATAAATTATTGTTTTGGGAAATGTTGAGGAAGGTTCTCAAACATACCATTTAATTACTTTTTTTTTTTTTTTTTTTTAGTTTGTATCCGAGTGAAATTATTGTTTTGAATTAACAGGACTATTATCTTATAGTAGGATACTTGCAACATCCATTACCATGAAAAATTATCAAAGAATGATGAAGATTTTTATTATGTCACACTACTATTATCTAATTAATTAATTATTATGCATATATTCTTAGGACGCGAGGCAAAGGAAGATCTGTCCTTGGTAAGATGTGGATGATCATCCAAGTCATGTTCTTTAGTTTAAATTTTAAAACTGATTGAAGTAATTGTGTGAGGTATGTATTTTACTCCATCCTTTGATATCTTAGCTCAATAGGTAGAGCACATGGCTTTTTTCATGAGGTTGTGGGTTTAACTCCAGATGCTGATCGAATAAATGCTTTGTATATTGATATTATTCTTAGCATTGTTGGTGTTTTTGAGACTGTTCAAAGTTGCGTGATAAACATGGAGAAGAAGTTTACTATGTACGGTGTTATATATTTTTCAATAACCTAAACTTGAGTAAACTCAATATTTGGAAAGTTTTGGAAAGAAGTTGAATCCACAAAACCTCCTCTCTCTAATAGCTTACACGTTTATGTGGATGTAAAAGCTTTTCGATGGAGAGGAATGAATTTGAATTGATCAAGATTATATAGCTAACATATTTGATTGGGGACGGTATGCTTATGCCTATGATTAGGACAATAGTTTTCGATTCATAATAGGTCTTTGAGTATTTCCCCTTTTAAAGAAGAGCCACCATCATTTACCTCTTGAGGTCATACAAATTGAGATTCTTTTCTTCCATAGGTATTTTTGTAATTTCTATGACAGTTGTTTCTCATGAAATTATTATAATTTAGATTAGTGGTTTGATTTGATGCACGATAGTTTTGGATGCACCATATCTTCTATCAAAACTTTCACAAGATCGTGACTCACATTTGGAATTTGTTGAAGAAGCTAATGGATGTGTCAGTGACTAATATTTGATGAGAACGACTTATTCAGACATTTTGAAAAACTCACCATAATTCCAACGGGACTTATACTAACTCCGCTTTTTCCCCGTTGAAACCATCATTTGCACCATTGCACGAACCAAACCTCGCAATGATAGACGCACCATTTCTTGGAAGACTTGATCTACAAAAGGAGATTGTCCTAATTAGTTTTTCATGAGAACGAATAATTTTTGACATACCAATTGAAGAATATGGAAGAGCTCAAGAATGGCTACAAAATTGTTAGACTTGGGGTAAATAAAAGTTAATCATGTGGTTAATGAACAATTTAGGAGCTTAATGTCCTGTAATTTGATCGTCGAAAATATGTAAGTGAGCTAGCAAGTAGATTGTTCTTCTTCAAATTTCGATGTTTAGCATTACCTGGACTCGATAGATACTATTTTCAAGTTTGAGTTGTTTGACAATTCAACTAAACTCTTCCTACATCCTTTTTAACTTTCTATAAAGTGATGATATGGTACATAGAGACAAATTTAAGCTATTCGGTTTATTTAAAGTGGGGTTATGATAGAAATAGTTCTTGCATTTATGATGGAGATCTCCAAATAAGATTTCTAAATTACTTTACAAAGCACCAATAATGGAAACTTGATTCTTCTTTGCTTTTAATTTACTGTCAATTACAATACATATGAATTATACTAACAAAGTTCACATAACGTTTGGTCAATTTTTTGAGGTGATAGAAGCTAGGATATTTTAATGAAAAACTAATATACTTATTGTTGCGCTAAAACCTCGGGTTTATTTGCACAAATTTACACAATGGTACTCTAAATATTGCAAAGAACACAAACTAGAAAAAGAAAAGAGACGAGAATTTAACGAGGTTGAATCATAAGGAAAAATAAGTGTTTTTATATATTATCGTTTAGAGAAAACATATAAACCCTAAGAGAGAAAGAAGAAATTTTGTGTGTGTTTTATTCTAGGTTCTCTACTAGGCTATTTATATAGGTACATTACTTAGCCTACAAGACTATGGTTCCATAACTTAACTAGGATTCCCTAAGCTTTAGATCAAGAAAGCTAATTAAGAGTTATCTTAACTCTTAATCCTAATATAACTTCCCATGACCGAACTAAAAGTTGGTCTTATCCTAAACTTCCTCCACCGACTTTGTTTTTGGCGTGAGTTATTCAAAAACTCAAATCACCTCACCGACCTATAACCAACAATTCTACACTTTGATCATGCATTCATGCATGGGACGATCAATATAATAAACCACCTTCATCTTCCAACGCTGACGCACCATAGGTCGCCACGAGATCTCCGCGAGGAATCAAACCGACCGTAGTTCACTTAATGGCCTTACGAAGGCCCTCCACTAGGTTCCTAAGAACATTTACCCCAAAGGGTATCACCAAAAGGCCTCCACCATGTTCCTAAGAGCCTTTACCCCAAAGGGTATCATCAAACCAGGAAGAATGTGGATCAATTTCAGCAATGACGCTAAACTTGACCCCATATACTACTTTCATTAACATATCAAACGGATTGTCTTTGGTATCGATCTTCACAAGTAGAATGTCTTCTTCTTCCAGAATTTCTCTAAGTGAAATCGAACATCTATATGTTTCGTTCGCAGATGCACTTGATTCCCAGCCAAGTAAATCGGACTATCACAATGCACATGCGCAACTGCTCCTTCCACAATACCTAAGTCATCTACAAACTCAGAACCATATGCCTCCTTAAATGCCTCTCACATCGCCATATACTCCACTTCAGTAGTTGAGAGCTACAATAGATTGAAAAATCGATCTCCAACTAACCAAATTGCTCCATCCAAGGTAAATACATACCCCGTAGTTGAACGCCTCTTGTCCAAATCACCAAGATAGTTTAATCCACATAACCAACACACAAATTGATTGTTCCCATCTTCCTTCACAAAATCCAAGCCAACATCAATAAAGACCATAAAGATACCTCAAAATCCATTTCACAGCTTGCCAATGTCTTTTACTAATTATGCATATAACGGCTGATCATACTTCATCGCATGTGAAGTATCCAAGCATTGTACATACCATCGCATACATCAAGCTACCAACAACACTAGCATATGAGACTTAGCCATATACTCACGCTCTTCTTCAAGTAGTAGGAGACATATCAGAACTCAACTTAAAATGAGGACCAAAGGGAGTACTTACAGATTTGGTTCCTTCAAAAATACCAAATTTCAGAACACTTTCTTCAAGTATGCCTTTTGAGACAAACAAACTTTACCCTTATCTCTCACAGTTGAATCTCCATGACAAGAATCTTTCTTAGCTTCTCCCAGATCTTTCATCTCAAACTCATATGACAACTTGTGTTTCAAATTATCAATCTCTTTCTTGTTATTCACTTAATCATCATATCATCGACATACAAGAGCAAATATATGAAAGACCCATCACGTAGCTTCTTGAAGTATACATAATGGTCATAGTGACTTCTTGTGTATGTCCCCAATCATAAACTGATCAAATCTCTTGTACCATTGTCTTGGAGACTGATTCAACCCATACAACGATTTTTTCAAATTTTTGCATACACAATCTTATTCTCCAAAGCAACTTTGAACCCACTCGGCTGAGTCATATAGATATCCTCTTCTAGATCACCATGTAAGAATGTCGTCTTGACATCTAGCGTTGAACTAGGTATAAATCATATTGTGCTACCAAGGCCAACAAAATTCGAATTGATGAGTGTTTCATACCTGGAGAGAACACCTCATTGTAGTCAATTCCTTCTTTGGGCATAACCTTTCGCAACTAGCATTGCCTTATAGCGACTTGATTCACTCCGATATCCTTCTTTCTAAGCATATACCCATTTTCATCCAATGTCCTTCTTACCGATTCTAAGCTTAAGAACCCAAGTGCCATTCTTGTAAAGAGACTCCATCTCATTCTCCATAATACTTTCCCATTCTTGACCTCTACATCGTATAGCTTCAAAATAGGTATTTGGAATTCCTTCTTCAATAACCGGTAATGTATAAGCTATTAAAATCATCCATCCAACCAGGTTTCCTAGTTTGTCTTCTTGGTTTTCCTCACAGTTGCTATGGTATCGATGACCGTAGCTTCTGATATCTTTCATTGCTTCATGTTCCTCTTTCATTAAGACTGTTACTATCATTTGGAACTTCGTGATTTTCCTCCTTGTAGACGCTTTCTGACAATGTAATAAGTAACGGAATCTGATTTAGATGGAATTAGTGGAGTTGCATCAATATCCACCTAACGTAAAGTCTCACAGTCTCGTAGTGTTCTCCACCTTCCGAGAACCCCAGGACTTCACCATAGACGCTTCATCAAATGTAACGTCTCTACTCATGACTATCTTCTTCTCAACCGAATTCCAAATTTTGAACCCTTTAACTCCTTTCTTCACACCAATAAAGATCCCTTTAATAAGACAAATATCAAGCTTGTTTTCACTAACATGATACCAAGCGAGGGCAACCAAAGATATGAATTGAGTTATATTCATAAGATGGTTTACCATACCACTTCTCCATTGGAGTTTTTACCTTCTAACGCATTGATGGAAACCTATTAATGAGAAGCACGATATGTAACTGCCTCGGCTAAAAACGCTTTACCTAATCATCTACCCCATTTTGTTGCGGTGTCTTCTTAATCTGCTAAGTGCCTCTCAGTATTCCCTCATCACGACATACTTGCAAGAATGGATCACTTTTGTACTCTCCACCATTGTCCGAATGTAGTACCTTGATCTTTCGCGTTTGAGTCTCGATTTCCTTTTTCCACCTCACAAAGACTTCTAGGACTTCATTCTTATACCTCATGGTGTACACCCATACGCGCATAGAATAGTCATCAATAAAAGACACGAACCAATGTTTCCTCCCAATGATGCATTCTTGGAGGGACCCCAAACTATCCCTGAGTGAATATAATTAATAACTTCACTAGTGTTGTGGATTGTTGTGTCAAAGCTTGTTCTTGTCTTCTTGACTTTCACACAATGTTCACAAAACACTAATTTGCAGCAACAACACCTTTCAATAAATATTAAAAAAAAATTAAAGAATGTAACGACTTATCACCTGGATGCAAGTCGCATATGCCATAACTTCGTGGTCTCCATAGCTGCCGGTCTCGATGTGTTAGAAATAAACACATCTCCGTTAATGTACTCCCAGTTAAGTAGTACAAGTTATGATGCCTTGTGCCCTTCATGATTACCAACGATCTAGATATTACCTTTAGAATGCCATTTTCAGCGATCAACTTGTAGCCCTTAGCTTCCAAAGTTCCGAGAGAAATCATATTCTTCTTCACAAAAAAGTGCGAACCTTACTTCCTTTAGCTCCCCGAACAATACCATCATGCATCTTGATTCGAATACTACCAATCCCAATCACCATGCGGTGTGATTATTCCCCATACACACTTCTCCATCAAAATCTTCAAAGTTTGAGAACTAGTCCCGATGAGGAAAATATGATAAGTAGCTTTGAGAATCTAATACCCACGTGCACCGTCGATTTATAAAAGTTGATGGTATCATAGTCGGCGAAAAATCAAGCTTCATTTAAATCTTCACTTGCCTTAGAAATGTTCACCCCGGTGTTATCCCTTTTCGATCCTTATGCTTGGTATAATCCTTAGCCTAATGTCCAAAGTCATGACACCATGCACATTCATCCTTGGCAGACGCTTCTTGACTTTGAACGCCCTTTAACTTTTGCCATGATCACCATTCTTCTTTCTCATGTCTGTTGAACGACCTCTTGCAAGAAGCAAGTCACTAATAGCTTCACTTGACAGGTCTTCATGGTCCATCTTCCTGAACTCCTCACTACGCAATGATGTAGTGACCTCGGTGTATGTCATCTTATCCTTTCCGTGCATTAAATCCTTGATCACGGGTTCATACCTTTCAGGAAGGGAGTTTATCAGACACAGAGCTTGCTCCTCGTCGTTGATCTTCTCATCTTAGTTAACCATCTCAACAACAAGTTTATTATATGAATCTAGGTGCTCAGTTAGAGAGGCACCCTTCTTCATGTTATAGCGATACAAATTTCTCTTAAGATGTATCATACTAGCTTCACGTTCTTCACAAGGTACTCCTTCTCTATATTTACCAGATCTTAGTCAAGTCTCGTGCATGATAATTAACTTCTTTATTGTTGCTAAACACCTCGAATCGAACCAAGATATAATTTATTCATCTTGTTCCACCGCTGTGACATCTCCACGGGTGAATTTCTAGAGCTTCTTCTAGGTCAAGATGAACAAGAGCATCCATTACGCCTGTTCTCCATAAACCAAAGTTATTGGTTAGGTGAACTTTTCAACCTTCGATTTGTGATCTATGAGAATGCGGTATTTCTTCTTTGTTTCTTTATCTTTACTTGTGGACTCAGGAATGTTCCCTAAAGGATCTTTCGGATCAACTGGTTTTTCCCCGTCAACCATTGTTTACAAACAACCAAATATAGATAAAAAAACTAAACTTTGAGATTACAACTTCAGAAAAAATACCTCCGCTTCAATATTATGAATACCCAAAATTCCAATAACCTAACCCGAGACTCTTGATTCCAATTGTTGCGCTAAAAACCGCTGGTTGCGATTTGTACAACTACACAATGGTACTCTAAATAAAGGCAAAGAACACAAATTAGAAAAGAAAAGACGAGAATTTAACGAGGTTGAATCCTCGGGAAAATAAGTGATTTATATATTATCGTTTAGAGAAAAACATATAAACCCTAAGAGAGAAACAAGAAATTTTGGTGTGTTTTATACTAGGTTCTCTACTAGGCTATTTATATAGGCACATTACTTAGCCTACAAGACTAGGATTCCATAACTTAACTAGGGATTCCCTAAACTTTAGGATCAAGAAAGCTAATTAAGAGTTATCTTAACTCTTAATCCTAATCTAACAGTGACCAAACTAAAAGTTGGTTTCCTCCACCGGGACTTTGTTTTTGGCGTGAGTTATCCAAAAACTCAAATCACCTCACAAACCTATATCCAATACTTATCCCTTAAGTAGCTTGGCAGGCGTTGTTTACTAACACAATGAAGTTGAGAAATTTTATCCTAGGCTGGCAACCAGTGATCATCGAATAGCTAACAAGGCAAACCTGAAATACATTGCGATGTATGCATCAAACCTAGAATACATGCTAGAAGTTGGGCCATATGTATGCATCAAACCTAGAATACATGGCAGGAGTGGAGGTATTTTTGTATACCCAAGATATGGGTTAGTGGAAAGTTGATGATAAAATGGTCTTGGTTACTAATAAGAGACTAATTGGGCGCAATGTACCAATCATCTCTACAGAAGTTGAGGATCACGTGTTAGATAGTGATAGAGTGAGCGGGGTACACACACACACTTTTGTGTTGGTTTCTCTCAATGGGTTGGTTTCTAGGAGCTTTAGCCATAAACGTCTGTAGAAACGAGAATAAGAGCAAATAATTTCATTTCAAAAACCAATCAACATCAAAGATAATGGTGATTGAACTAATTGGGGTACAACAATTGCCATATCAAGGAAGTTGGAATATTTTGCAGTGTTAGAGACTCAAATTCATGTATCAAAGAGAGACCTTTTTTTTAAGGATCATCAACGAGAACACAAACATGTCTATCAGATTTGGATTAATTTAAAACCAACATCAAATACGAAGGGTTGCCATAGAATTCATTTTCATCCGGCATTTTCTAACGCTTCCTTCATTCGCAATGCTTAAACCATATACATACTAATGGTGGTGGCATTTTCTCATTTAATAAAACTTTTTGTTACATACCAGATTGCAAATGGTGGTGGTGGGTTTGATGGCAATATGGCATCCAACGCGAGTAACAGGACAACATAGCAGTGGACGGTCTTGAGACATAGCACTGATATTGACAGCTCATCACCACTTTGAGAACTGTAACCTTAAAGCTTAAAATAACTTTTACTTGGATATACTATTATTACACGACTTGATTGGGGCATACCAGTTAATTGGGGTATACCCAATAAATAAAATAGGGTCATTTTGAAGTAAAAGAAGCCACCCTTAGAAATATATTTTTTTAAATGGCTAATATACCCTTATTTAATTAATACTAAAAAATCCGATAAGCTTAATTAATTGAGGATTAAAACTTATGAAATGAAATTTTGTTTTTGATTGAACTTATTTGGGAAAATTTTGAGGAAAAACAAATTGTTTTGAGAAAATCTTTTGCAACGGAAATGAAAGCACACAACCCAAACACTTCTAAAAAAAGGGGATTTGTAAAAGGTGTTGTATGAAATCATACTCAAAATTAGATCAAAAATCAACACTTTCAGTTTAAAGTACAAAGTTTGCCCTAAGATGATCTTCATTCGTCGGGCATTGCCGAGCTTTATTTTTGACACGTGAGAGGTAATAGAAAATTTTATTAGCAATGCAAGGTCTTAAAAAATACCCCGTCAATTTTATTAAAAATACCTGTAATTTTGTTGAAAATACTCAATGTCGCTATTCGGAAAAATGAATCATAAGAAGGTTTTAAAAAAATACCCTTCCGGTTGTTTCTTAGCCGGCAAGGTTTAAAAAAAAAAAGAACTTTTTGGTTGTGTATTGGCCGGCAAGGTCTTCATAAAATACCCTTCCGGTTGTTTAAAAATTTAGAGTCTCCATGGCTATTATGAAAAGTCGTCAAGATATGCATGTTACGACCTTGGAAGTCAGTGTTGGTACGCAGAAGTCTTCAAAAGATATCCTACTGCATTTGTTGAATTTTTTTTACAGTGGCCTATGATCATAGTATGAAAAGTCGGCAAGATATGCATGTTACGACCTTGCTTGACCAAAAAACACGTAAATCACAATTTTCGATTTCTAACCTAATATAATGATCAAATCAAAGACAAACACAATGATGGGTTTGAGTTTAAACATCATTTATAGTCTTCTTTTCGCCCGTAGAATCGACAATTTTTTTGGAAAATCAATGTTGAAGATTTTCGTTTGATGGAAGAAATGGAAGAAGATGAAGGGGAAGAGCAGAGAGATTAGAGACGACAGATTAGGGAAGATTAAGAGTTTTTAATTTTAATTTTAGGTTTAATTTTGAATTAATTAGTTCAATGGTATTTAAGTAAAATTACCCTATTTTGTCTTATGGGTATACCCCAATTAACTGGGTATACCCCAATCAAGCCGGGTATTATTATTCAAGACTTATGAGCATATATGCTTAGTTTTGAATTTCTTAGCAGACGCTCAAATGAGAAAATGAAAATAAGGAAGTTGCTTTAAATAACTTTATTCCAAAATGAGGATGCATATGAAGCAACCTCATTTGTATTTTTATTTTTTATTTTTTTGCAAAATAGAGAACTACATTTTATTGATAATGGATCCTGTAAATCGGTTACATGTCCAAATTGGCTATTAATTTGAGAACCATACCTCATATGCATCACATAGTCGCATAGATCATTTTTCAAACATAAATTGTTTAAATACAAGTGCATAGAAAAATAAAGATATTTCAACTGACTTTGTATCTCAACTTTTGTTTCTCATTTGTGTTTTTAAGGGATATTTGTGCAAGCTATATCGCTGAGATGAACAGTGTGTAATGAGAATGCCCAATAAGGGTGAGTAAGAGCTGACAACATTTGTTTCTCTCTCATCGTTTCTTAAATGCGCAATAGCAAGCAGTTTTACATAATCGCGATATGCATATGATTCAATTGCACCACATTTGTTTCTCTCATCGTTTTTATTACGTACTAAAATAGTTGTCAACATGAATCTATATGTTCTTGTGATTCATGTTCTTTTGATTTCTCTATTTTGACCTTCCGTAACAATGATTGGCTAAAACTTATCAGAGATAAAGATTTATGAAATTAAATCAAGTGATTTATATATTTTTTTTCAAGACATTTTTATTGGAACCGTTTGTCTAAATATAAACTGATTCCAAGTATAATTGGCTAAGTCGCAGTCTTTTTTAATATATTGTTGCAAAGAAATAAAATATGTACACTTCATGGAGAAGGTTGATATGTAAAAATAAAAGGTCCGTAAGGCCCCGGTGACGGTGATACCTAGTAAAAAATAAAAAGAGAAGACATCATTTTAGGTTAACACTTTCCCACACAGGTAATCAAAAATCCTTTTTTTTTTTTTTTGAAGCATAAATTTGGTTTGAAAGAAAAAAAAGTTTGAAAGAAGAAAAAAAAATCAATTTTTAAGGATTTGATCAGGACAGCTTTATTTTTAGGATTTGATTGGGACAGATTGGTTGTATTAAAATCTGAATCAAATTAGACACCCCTTAACACCCTTCTATTAGGAGCAAAATTTTGATCGCCCAAAATAGCATAAACTTTTTTGGTAAGAAACACACCAATTACATCAACTTAGAAGAAAATTGCAAACATCCGACACAGGTTCCCAAAAAAGGAGGAAAGGAAACCCACACAAAGGTTCATTCCTTAGGAGAGTATCTAAAAAAAGGATAACTTTCTAGCCCGACGTGCAAGTCAATCAGCTAGACGATTTTTAACACCCATATATAACCTTAAAAGTCTGATTACTAGTAAACACACACCTACATACCATGAATATAATCCACTAACTAGAGAACAGATTCATCTCACGCACCCAATTGAGCAGACGTCTCAGCTTCAACCGCACCAATCACTCCAAAGTCAGCACGCGAACCCTTTTATTCTACCTGCATAGCCATCTACAAACATAATATCAATTGAAATCCTCATTTTATTCTAAACTACATGAACAGGTGCTGGAGGAGCAATATAAGTTTAACATTCTTCTGCAATCCAGAAATTAACTGAAGCATTTCTAAAAAATCACATCAACCTCAATTTCCAAATGCACCACACATAATTATAGCACCGAAACTTGGCCAACCAACAGCAAAGTGGGTATTACCTAAGGAGCTATCAAACCAATACAGGAAGATGTCTTTAATATGTTGTAAATTTCCAACCAAACCAAATATTTAAACAATAGGTCACTGAAAAAATAAACGAAAAGCCGATTCCACTGAGAGCTCTTGCATAGTGGGCGGTTGTCATCTATAGAATGGTTATAAAACATAAGTAAAGCATTAAGCATTAACTAACAGCATTTGAGCAAAAACTTTCCAAGTGAAGAACTTTATTTTAGGCAAACAATCTCACGACCAAACTTTCCTACAAAAAGCAGTATCACTTGCAGTACTATAATCATCCATATGAACCCTATAGGACTTTATAGAAAAATTACCATTCTCCATATGAGCCCAAATTATTTTATCACATCACTTTGTTGAAGATTTATCCTAACAGTTCTCATTCTAATGACTATCAGGTGAAAATAAGTAATTCATATTCAATAGTTTTGGACATAGGTTAGTGTCACTGTCAACAGACCCAATATAGCCGATGCAGCCACCCATGGGTCCCAGAGATCTAAAACATTGTCACTTGGGATTACTTTTTGGTAAATGTTCTTTACCAAAAAGTTCATTGACATTCCAGTCTATTTATCTGCTATCTGGAATGGCTGTTTAAATATAAGGTTACCGACTCTGATGCATCCTTTATGTGCGAAGATTGGAGAGAAAACAGTTGCCGAAGGTTTAAGAAACCCAGCTGATGAGTTCTGCCAAATTCACTGGTTCACATTTCTTCTCTCAAGTTTCTTTAACCCACTGGGCATGAACATCAAGTCACCATAACAAGACATACAAAAAAAAAAAAAAAAAGAGAGAAATCATTTTAGCTTCACACATGAAAGTACCAGGAAATACCTAGCTTCACACGGTGAATCAAAAATACACCTGACAACATACATTAAATATGTTCTTACTTAGCTGCAAACCAAGATGCGGAGATGATCCCCTATTTACCGACTCTTAGGCGGGTCCAAACTGCATAAAAATGTACAAATCGCAGTCAAAAAATTGCAGTCAATAAGAAGCATGAGGATAACATCTTTAGAAGTACAACAACAAGAGGAAACTTACTGAAAATACTCGGTTTTTTCAGTTGAGTCACTCCAGCAGCATAATGGCAGAAGGAAAAAAATGAACATCCTTTTTTCCAGAAGTCTCTGCAGCAGATTGTTTAAAAAAAGAATCAAATAAGCAGACTTAGACAGGGAAGAAGATAAGCATCCCAAGTGTGTCCAAGGCCCGTCATAGTTGCTCCTCTTCTAGCCGAAGCTTTTTATTGATTTAAGGGATTGAATACAAACCAGAATTTCAGTGGCATTCTTTGTCACACGTACTCCATTTCACACACACCGTATGCATCAGTCAGCTTAATGCTTGTGCCTACAAAGAATCCAAATAAGAGGCAATCAGAGAGACTAAGTTATGAGTGCAAGTAAACCACCAATCATCAATAGATAGATAACATAATAACCCCACCACTGAGTTCAACAGGTATGCCTAATCCCTTTCATTTGGGATACAAATCCACTGCATTAGTATGGGGAGGTAAAGGCAGAACATCATTTTTCGCAAACACCAGCTGAAACAAAGATAATTCCAAGGAAGAAATGGTGAGAACATCAAAGTATAACACTAACTATACAAGCACCGCAGAGCTCAGAGAATAGCTTTTATCTGACCGCTTCCATTGGTGTCTGGCCTAGCTTTAGAAAATCATATTCTTTATATTCCCCAAACTTCCTGGGACATTAACATCATGTGAATTAAAGGAAGCAGTATATTGACAAAGGGCAGATTTCCATGCTAATGACCCAAACTTCACCCTACCTACCTGAGTACCTCATCTTTGGTTTTGTTAGTTAAAAGAACACCAACATCATCGTAACCAGCAAGCATCTGGAATGTTAAAAGGCCCAACTAGTAAGGATACAGTAATAAAACTTAAGAGCTGTCTAAAGTGGAGAAAGTGAGCTATTCCAATTGGCCTATTTTTCCATACATTTCCAATTGCATGGAGGCCAGTTCGCAATTCTTTATGTTTAGATCGTTTTTTGTCTCTAGAGACCAGCCCAACAGTCTTTGATAAGGGCATGCTACGTCCAAAATAAACCCTGCAACAAAATTATTAACTTAGATTGCAGAAGAACGTAGAGACAAACATAGAATTTTATTGAATGTAAAAATCATTATCAATACTTGTAGGAATTGCCGTCGTTGAGAGATTTCGATGAAATTCTTGTACTCGGAAGTTTCAAGTTTTGCATAAGCGAAAGTGAAAACGTAGATGCTACTGTATCTTTTAATATCCGATTCAAAAGCTTTCTTATTCAACGGATAGTTCTTAATGTAAGCATCCATTTCTCTCTTTTGAATGATTTCTCTCTCTTCAGTTCTAGCCTCTGATTATCCAGCAGTGGCGCTTCAAGTTCCATGTCAAGCTTTCGTTTTTGCTCCCGATCTGCTTCTAGTTTTAGCCGGAAGTTTTTAATTTCAGTTTTATATTGTTCCCAAGCTAAAAAAAAAAAGAAAGTAAGAAAAATCCAACAAGAATAAAAGGAATTAGAGTTTAAGGTAATCAAAAACAGACACAAACAAAGCAGAATGATAACAGTCTCGAGTGTCTTACACATATTAGGGTCAGGCTGAGTTTCGGGAAGACACAATCGCCAAAGAACTGGTCAAACAGTTCTTTTCTAGACATGAATAGAGAAAAGATTTCAAGATTATGGAATTAAAACCTTAAAAAAAATGAGTAACAAAATAAATTAGAGAGTCCTCTTACGATTCTCTGCTGTCCTCTTCCTCTGCTCATCTGTCACTGCCGGAGCAGGCCTATAAATCATCTTGTTGTCTGAAGTCGTCATCTTGTTATTGGTTCACTCACTCGGATCTTCCTCTCCCCCTTGTGATAATAACTCCTCTCTCTCTTCCCAACATTACTATATATATATACTATATAGGTAGGGTTGTGACGGAAACAGATTCCTTGGGCTCAAACCCTAATTTAATGAGGTGCGCTTGGTACGAGCGGAGCACTGACACGGATATGGGCACACCGGTAAAATATAAAAGTGGGAATATTATTTATGCCCCTACTATCCATGGGTCATGTACAAACATCCTTGTGGGGCTTTACAAATACCTCTAATGGCATAATTGAAATTATGGATAAAAAAATAATTCACCTAATCCCCTTTTTAACCTTTACTTCTTATACTTCATCTTCTTCTTTATTCTCACTCGAGAAAAAACAATGAAACTCTCTCCATCGTAAATTACCACTACCACCAAGACCATCTTAACCTCCGCCACCACCATCTTCACTCTGCCATTATCAGATTCGTCACTACCTAAACCACCACCTATAGCACCACACCAAACTCTTAAATAATCGATTTTGATTTAGATACAAAACTAATCTGCAAATCAATGAGAAAATAGTCTTCAAAACTTAGATCCGGTGAGGAATCGATGACAAAAAAATCATTTGAATAAATGTATGAAAGGTTTTTGTTGAATGCATGAGTAGTTTCATTCCATAGTAGCATCTAATTCATTATTTTTTTATCAAACTCCTTCAGTTGAAGGAGAGAGTTCTCATCGCATAGTGCTTGATCTAAAGATAAAGAAGATGGTTACATCACGTGTTATAGGATGGGAGGATGAGTATCTTTCCATTTCCTACTAGTGTTATACTTTTGCAATGTTTAGCTCCCAAATCAGCCATTGATAAAGAGTAATTGTTTCTAGTAACATAATTAATCTGCTAAAGAGAAAAGAAGCCATTTAAAAGAATCATTGAGCATCCATAATTGTGCTACTAAGCCGGTTGATATTAATTGTTCTTATTCTGAAAATATCTAATAGTGCTTTTTGCGTCGCTACTGATGCAAACTTTACATGTAGTCTGTTTCCCACGCCAATATTAGCAATGCTAAACATTACTAACTACATGTACAGTAGAAACTCTATAAATTAATGCTATCGGGACTACCAAAAATTATTAATTAAGCAAGATATTAATTAACCGATAATTAGTATTAATTTATATATTAATTAGTATCTTATTAACTTATAGATAATTTTATTATCAAATAATTAGTTTCTATATAAACACAATACCACACCATATTTTTTATCTCATATATAATCACAATATCAATATCAAATTATATTTTTATTAACACAGTTAGCCTATCGCAATTCAATGAATGTCGAAGATGTCCTAAATTATCCGGAAGAAAATGAAGTTACGCAGTTGTTGACTAATGAAGAAATAATTGAGAGTGTCATGGGAATTGATAAAGATGTGGAAGATGATGATGAAAGTTCTTCACTAGAGCCCCCTTCGCGAAATGAGGCTATTAAAGCGGCAATCACACTTGAATAATTTCTTGTGAGCTATGAGAAAACAACACCACAAATTCTTACGATGATAAGAAAAATTAGAGATGAGATTGAATGTGTTATTGATTTTAAAAAAAACAGAAGAGAATTGAATCATTTTTCAAAAGATCTTCGTATATCATTAATGTATCGAATTTATATAATGCATTATTAATTTATATTTCACATGGGGTCTACATAGGTAATAAAAATGTATTATCTTATAATTTTAACAAATTATTAATTTGGTACGTTGTCCCGACTCGAAACCGGCTAAAACTATTATTTAAGAGAATTTATTAAATAATCGGTATTAATTAAAGTTTCTCTTTGTATGTAATTGTAGCGCATGGAAAACCACAGTAACACCCAAAGTATCTCAACCGTTAGATTACACAAGAACTATATGAAAGCTTATAAGGCTATGAAAAGTGAACTTTCAAGTGAAAGATACATGCAATTTTACATGGTTTGATGTTAAAACCTACATCCACAGGGGGATTTCATTATGCGAAGATTTTTTTATTTTTCTTTTGATGAAAAACTAGATATTATTAAAATGAAATACGAGTTACATGCCCTGTGGGAGTTTTGGGCTTTATCCCGATACAAGAAAAAGATTTAGAAATATGGCTTTTTTGTTAACTTGTATGTCCGTATCATGTTAAGGTTTAATAAAGAATTATTTTATTTTTTTAGAAATTGTGTTTTTTTTGTCTTATTCTACTAGAAATTGGTTTTTCTTGCACTAAAAACGATAAATTTTGTTCCCAATGCAAAAAATTATTGTTTCCAATGCAATAAAACAAACAAATCATGTTTTCAATGTAAAAAATTGTTATTTTAGTAAACCTTAACATATATACGGGTATACAAATTGACAATACCCTAGCAATATTGGTGAGGTATCCGTCCATATTTCCGTTCTATCGGCCTGTGTTGGATCTACAGCTCTGTCCATATGCGAAGATGATTATAGATAAAGTCACTAATTGGCAATTCTGTATTATTCAATGTGTTGAATTTCTCGATGAATCCATACTTTGGAAGTTGGGACATTGCCATGCGTGTGCTCGACATGCATGATGTTAGGCTTTGATTTGTGCTGAGTTGTGTTCTAGAATGACCGAGTTGTGTTCTAGAATGTCATTATGTGTCGTCTGGAGAGGCGCTAATAGGTAGTGCATTTGCATGAAGCACCACGTGTTTCTAGGAGATTGATACTTCGCGGACACCTGGAAAGTTGACTCTCCATCCCTGTTTGTATATATCCTAAGCCATTGATGTCGAGAAAGAAACGAGTTCATCTATTTCATCATAACTAAAGCTAATTTGCGTTGCGTAGTACTAGTACTGAGGATAATATCATTAACACATACTTCATGGGTTGGAAGTGATCATGGCTTCAAGCTTAGAAGTGTTTAAAGTGTGACTTGTTGTTATCTTGTTTTACATTATTAACACCAACGGATTAACAGTACATATTTTAAGTTTCGTTGTTCTTACATGAATTAACTGTAGAGGAACATGGTGAAATCTATGGTGGGAGTTGTTGGTAGGCAGCAGAGGTTTTTCGTGACATCATCTGTACCGAAAATGAAACCAGCTACTGGGACATACGATCATCACTATTCTCAACAACAACGTCAACAATTGAATTCATCTAAACCAAGCAGTAATGGGAGCATTAAACGGAATTACGTACCAGTGTACGTGTCAGCCGGTTTAATATTGCTGGCAGGATTAATAGGAGTGCACACTATTAACCAGCAGCTAAGTCATAACCCAGCTGTTAGACTGAAGAAGAAGAGAAGAGAAACATTGTCAGAGGTGGAGGAGCCAGAGCTTGTGATGGAGGAATCTGACAAGTTCATCAACAAATCGTTTTTCAGGAAGGTTGCTCATATCCAGGACTTCAACAACGACCAATCCAAAATCATTCCTGATACCATGCGTGGGGATGCTTTCACCCGGTAAGAAATTTTCGTGAACAAATATAATCCAAAACCCAAACAGCATCGTCTTCTAAAGGCTTTCTCAACTGACTTGTTTTTGTCAATTAATCTAGCAGACCAAGGAACGTGGAGACGCTAAAATCAGTTGGAGTTGATCCCAAAGATCATTGAAGAATCTCGAATTGTATTCTCTGTATTAGTATTTACTTTTGCAATAAATACAAATTGTTTGAGAAACACAAATTACAAATTTTTTTTTTTTAGATGATACCTTGTTGATTTCTTTAAAAGATAAAAATTACATACTAGTCAAGCGAGCGACAAGCTGTGCCGCTAGCCTTTTTTGAATAGCAAAACCTATCCTATTAAAAATAAAATCTCGTGAGCCAGGGGTCATTACATTGTTGCGCATGACTTTCTGGACCCTTTTGAGTAGTCCAACTGCTTCTGGAACCAAATAGCCAAAAGTATCAAAAGCAAAGGGGACGAAAGCATGCCCATTGTCAACACATGCTTTCTCATGCTTCGATATCTTACACGAGGCAGCCTTTAGCGCCGCTCGCCCGATCGTAAAGGTGCCATGTCCAATTCCTACCAAAGGAGATACCGGTGAGGTCAACACATGTGTGTTTCCCATTAGCCCATCCAAAAATAAGAACATCACTGGTCTTAGTGTCGATCTCCCTTTAAGTGGGTGCTGCCGGGAAATGCACAGTGCTTCTTTCTTTGCCGAAATGCCGAGACCTCCACAAGACATCATACAAAATATCCCTCAAAATATCCCTCACATGATCATGATCATGTCTATATTTATAACCAGGGTCTACTTTACAATGAACCGCATGTTCACCATATGAATCCAAGCAACCTTTGTGATGCAAGCGGAGGCGGCGAGAGTCGAGGGATAAAGCGGGATCATTAACTTTTGTATTTGAGGATAGACCGGTACTCAAAGGAGACATCTTACGCCCTAGCCCCTCAATCGGAATAGCCAGAAGAAAATCTTGGGCATGTGCCGCTTGCAAACAACCAAAAACTCCTGTCTCTCCGTTAGCATGTAAACTCTATCAATGTCCTTAACAACTTCACCAAAAAGAGCACTCGCCAGGGATGCTTTGTGCTTTAGGGGGGGCGTTGTCTTTATTGGTGAAGTTGTTAAGATCAAAATCAGGAAGAGTCACTTGTAACGTTTCCAAAGCCTTATTAAAATTATCATCCATACCGTCCACACCACTACTCCTCAATATGTGATCCTGTAATCCCCAAGATTGCACACGTGAAGCCACAAAAACATACTCAGATGCCTCCCTAGCAGTATAAAGTCCAAGACCTCCATATCTGATAGGTAGAGTAGATAGTCTCCACTGAAGCTCTCCAAAGAACGGTCCCCCGCACACCACGATGCCTTTATCCAAGCTCCATGATCCTCAAAGTGAATTGCTGCTTTTACGAACGTGTATGGGTATCTCTGTATTTCATTTTTTTTTTTTTTTTTTGGTTAGGGTGGCGAGTTGGATTTTATGTTCAGCTCTGCTCTCCCAAGTAGGAATAATAATGAGCTGGAATCCCATGCTTTGTTTGTAATATACATCTACTTTCTTTCTCACAATCAATGGTGTCTGAAATTTAGAAAATTTAACTGCGCTAGTTCATATCTAGGTCCTCTAGGGCAAGCACCATGAATTTATAGACAGGAAATTTGGCTGCGCAAAGGTCATGCCAAAAAAAAAAAAATGCACAATCCGGACAGTAAGGGACCGGACTAACTGGGTTTTAGCTCCGCTGAGTCCACATATATGTGGACACTTCTTGGGTTATGGATATTTTTTACTCCATCCCATAGGACTTGCCCTAATCTGTCAATCAGCAGACTGAATTTTATATGCACAGGTTTTCAGCTGAACAAACAACCCAATTTTATATACACAGGTTAGTTATCAGTTGAACAAACAACCCAATTCCATTCACCCAAATTTCCCCCTTTCATTTTAGTCTGATTAGTGTAAGCTTATCGCCCATCGTATACGTTATCACTAAATGGTAAAATATTCATCCGGGGATTTGAGATTTGATCATGGGTGAAAGGACTGCTACGATGTTTTTCATCTTTTCTGGTGAATGAAGAAACCGATTTTGAGCAACCAGTCGTTTTACAATTAGAGTTGCGAGGTCTTATACAAGGTTAATTCCAGTTACCTACCACAAGGATATAGGCCTATGTAAGCATATAACCCTACAACAAGGGTTACAGTATATTCCCTCCTTGGTAGAATCCAAAAGATTCAAAGACTTGAAAACAAGCTCAGATTATTCAAGATATCCTCCACATTCCAAAGAAAAAAAGAAAGGCCAATTGCAGAACTAGTCTTCTCTTCTCTTTCCTTAATAGAACCCAAAACTGAAAATACCCAATTTTTATATTACAAACATAAAGAGAACCTTGTCTCATAGAAGGACAAACTGTTTGATTAATGACTATGCTGATCATTCTCATCACCGCCAAAATTACTGCCATATCTACTTTCTGAAGGAAAAAAGCCAGGTACATTTCCTAGAAGTCCAACTTGACACGCCCTACAGTCAGAATTCGATCACCCTTTCTTCACTAGGCCTCTGGGTACCACCCTTTGTCGGGTATGATGGTTGAATATGCTAGATGTTTTATGGAACAATATGCTAGATGTTTTATTGTTCCATAAAACACTGAAGAGAAAATGCCCAAGATAATTGATAGACCCAGGATAATTGAAAAAGGCCGAGTTCACAAACAGAAGCAAACAGGAGACAGCAAAAACAAAATTGTTACTCTCTCTAAAAGATTTAACAGGGATATTTTTATGGATCCAAAACAAAAGAAGTCACAGTAAAAGTAAACAAGGTACCAAGACTACTTACATATCAACAAGAATTGGAACTTTCTGCCAAACATCGAAAAATCACCTTCAGAGACAAGCTCATATATCGGTTAATGGGATAGCAAAGCGGGTTACTTTCAGAGCCTTCTTTTACTGAAGCTAAGCTCAATTGGAAATTAAGATTAAGGTAGCATGCACATCATCACCATCATGAACACTTATCCTGCATCAGTACAAAACATCTACTATCAAACTAATTACGAAGGCAGAAATAAAAGAAGTACCTCAACAAATCATGCATTCAAGATGAATATCTTTCCATCCGAAGGGAAGATCTGACATTAGTTCAGAATGGGCGGGTAACGTCATTGTGGACCTACATGCAACGACGGCATTCATGAAGACTTGTTCAAGAACACAACGTATGACTTGATCCCTTGTATGTATTGACTGAAGCTATCAGCAAATCTAATAGACTGTCTATAGGTTTTCATTACTAGATTAATTAGAAATGTCGGAGTAACCGCTCAACACAACAAGACTGCAAGCTGAATTTGACCAAAAGCATGTTCCAATATAGAAAACAGTCTGGTCATGCCCTGGTTATTAAAGGACTATTGGTTCATAAAACAAGTCTGCTCACTTTTCGGCCTTCCACCTAGAAAGTATAAAAAATTGCTGTAGCAAAAGATGAGTTGGTCAACAGGTTTGTACCATTCACAATACTTCCATCTCAGAACACCCTCATAGAAGGTGCAGTTAAGCAAAATATCACAGAGAAGGCACAGGTGTATAATATAAATGCCATAACCCCATCTTCTATCCATAATTTAAAGTTGTGTACTACAATGCAGCAATTTTCCATAGTTTTGGTTGGAATAATACAGCTTATATATGCAAGGATGAGAAACCCAATGAAGAGACATAAATGGAATGAGAGGTGATGGGACAATTACCAAGTTGTAGAAGTTTCAAAACAATTAACCATGGATCGAGCAAAATTGTTTTCACATGACCAAGATCAAGTAACATGCATAGCGTATAATTATAGGAAACATACATCCTGCATAAGTACCAACCAAATACTATTAAAACTAATAACTAGAAAGACAGAAACGAATAAAGTACCTCAGAAAATCATGCATTCTATATGCAGACTTTTCCACCCAAAACAAATATCTGCCATCAGTTTTTAAAGTATCATCCATTCTAGCAGCTAAACTGGCACTAATGCTGGGCATAAACCATGTCATTTCGTCGAGCAGGTCTGTCTGGAACCGATCCGGCTTGAACTTCGCAGCTTCATGCCTAGCCAGCTCAGGTGGCACAGGGCTGTTGCTCTGAGTAAGCATCTGCTTAAGATCATAGAAGACATCCGTGTCGTGCAAAGTCAAAAATGTTGTGGCCACACCAGTCTTTCCAGCACGACCTGTTCTTCCAATACGATGAGTGTACATTTCAATATTCCCTGGCATATCATAGTTTATGACATGCGCAACATCGGGTATATCAATTCCACGTCCAGCCACATCTGTCGCAACAAGAACATTGAACCTCTTGTTCCTAAATCCCTCGAGACTAATTTCACGTTGCTCCTGAGACTTCCCTCCATGAAGAGCTGTCACGCGATAGCCATTCTTATCCAGATTCTTGGAAAGAAAATCAGCTGATTTCTTAGTATTGATAAATACGATTGCGGTCTTGTCATCCAGATCATTGAGCAACTTCTGCAGCCTTGGCATTTTCTCTGATTCCTTGATCATGATCACATTCTGAGTTATCAATTCAGTGGCCTTACCAGCAGTTCCAATATTGACCACCACAGGGTTCCTCAAGTACTTCCTAGCCAACCGCTCCACAGCCGCCGGCATTGTAGCACTAAACATATAAGTGGTCCTATAAATACGTTTGGCATCAAGTTCTTCATCTTCATTTTCCGGCTTCAAATTACTCGAAGGCATCGCATCTAAAACTCCCATCACTTGTGGTTCAAAACCCATATCTATCATCCTATCAGCCTCATCAAGAACAACATAATTACACTGATTCAGAACAGCATAACGCCTCTCCAGACAATCAATCAAACGTCCAGGAGTTGCAATTACAACTTCACAGCCTTGCCTAATCTTAAACCCTTGTTCCTCAATAGACTGTCCACCCACAATAGAAACAACTTTAATGCCCAAATAATGAGCAAATTTCACAGTCTCATCCTCAATCTGTTGTGCAAGGATTCCCTAGTAGGTGCCATAACAACAGCGTAAGGCCCTTCAGCCTCATTCTCCTCACTAATAGGAGGCAACCTAGATATATAAGTCAACATAGGAAGTACAAAAGCAGCAGTCTTACCCGAACCAGTCTCGGCAATCCCAATCACATCACGCTGCTGCAAGCCCAACGGAATTGCAGCCATTTGAATCGGAGACGGAGTCTTGTACCCGACTTTCTCCACAGCTTTCAATAACTCGGTACTCAAATTACTCTCACGCCAATTCCTCATAGGCCTGGGAATCTTTGAACCCTTATACGATATATTGAAATCCTCTCTAAAGATCCTCCAATCTCTTTCAGTCATTTCCTCAAGCTTCTTATCAGACCAATGCCTGTCAATTCTCATATCAAACGTATCGTATAAATCAGCGGCTTCTTCTTTCTGTCTCTGCATCGCCAAATCCTCAGGACGCTCTTCTATATACCATCCTTCTTCCTAATCTCTTCTCGCAACTCCTTCTCGTTTTTGGCAGCTAATTTCTTCTGCTCTCTACGATCCATACCAGCACGAAACCCTCTCCCAAACAAAAGCTGAGCCTCATGTGGATTCTGATAAAGAGCATTCATATCTCTCGATGTATCCTCTGTATTCTCCCAATCGAACGAGAATCTGAACTTCTCGCTGGGTTTAATCACTCTCTTCTTAGGTTTTTTAGTGCCTAAGTACTGTTCTTTGATAGCATCAAGTTCTTTCTCCTTCTCTCTTTCCACTTGTTTCTCAACCCTACTTTTTTCTCTAGATCTACTCTCTTCTTCTCTTTCCCGTTCTCGGTTTCTTCTCTCGTTGTCTCGTTCTCTATCACGCTCACGATCACGTTCTCTGTCACGAGAACGGTGGTGGCGAGAATCATGAGATGGAGAAGAGGGGCGAGCAGAGCGGTGGTTGTTGGAGGAGGAGGAGTTAGGGTTTTGTTGTTGTTGGGCTAATTGTTCTGCTCGGCGTTTTTGTTCGGCTACTTCCTCTTCACGACGTTGAATTGCTAGTTGTTCACGTTGTGCTTTGGTTAAGAAGACAGGTTTCTTGATATTGGTGGCGGAAATTGGGGTGGCGCCACCACTGGTTAGGTCATCGAATGCTCGTTTCATTCTATTTTGCTTGGTGAATTGCAGGATTGGGAAAAAATCTAGAAAAGCATCAACGGGGCTGGTGTAGGGGTGAGCATTTGGCCCGTAATCCGCGGATTTAACCGGGACCAACCGTTCATTTTCGGATGGGTGTCCGGACCGTTCGTCAATGGATTGGATCTTTCGATTTTTGAAATCAACGATAACGGATCGGGCGGATACAGCCTTGAAAATCCGTTGGACATCCATGTCAGTTAAATTAAACATTTATGTAGATAGAAAATACTATGGATCATTTAATTTTTAAGATGTTTGCTTGGGGTGTTGTATATGTCATTTTTATTTGTATACATATATAGGATATGTAGGTTTTATAAGGAGTCATTTGTGTTAGCTTTATTTTCTTTACTATAAATTTTAACCAAAACAAATCCATTGGATTATCCCATCCAAATCCGTCCATCCGTACATCCATTGGATGCAAATCCGTTGGATATATGGATTGGATGCGGATGCTAAATTCAACCAGATCTTTAGCATGGATTGGATGAGGATGGAAACCGGTCCATCTAAGCCATACTCCACCCTATCGGTGTATATAAAGAATATATATTGGTGGATGAAGAGTATAAGTCCAGACCAAGCCCAAAACTGATTCTTCAGAATAAAATACTGTAGTAAAGATTTGCTCTGGCAAACATCGAATTCGAGTCTCAGAAGGCATGGCTGCTAACAAGGGGTACAGATTTGCTCCGGGGCAATGGATGTTTTGAATGCCTTTTTCTTGTTCGTAATTTTGATTATGCAAAAACTGAGTATGTTAGTAGAAATTTTAATAGCCTGTTTGGATACTGAAGTGCTTCTGAGAAGTGCATCTCGACTTCTCAGAAGTACTTCTATAAGTCAAAAAGATTGAGAAGTTAGTTCGGCAAACTAATCGAAAAAACAAAAAAAAAAATCAGCAAGTTTTAACGAACTGTGAGTTTTAATGGTTGATTTCAAGATTTTGCTGGATGACTAGATTTTCTGGGCGATTAAACCTACATTCCTATGATTTTCACCAGCAAGCTCAAGAAATTTCATTCAATCTTCAAAAAATGAAAAAAATTGTTCACTTTACTTTGGGTTGATGAAGAACACAAAGTTAGGTTTTGGTTAAATTTGGTTTCAACCGTTACAAAAATAGCAAAATTGATGATATGATCTACTAAATTTCCAAAAAGAAGATAATATAGGATTGGTATGTTGATCGAACAAAAGATTTGATGAACTTGAAGTAAAACATGGAGTAATTAGGTCTAAAACGTGATGTACTTTAGAAAAACCATAACAGAGATCAAAAAATAAATAAAAAAACCAAAAAAGAATCAAAATACCTAGCATGAAGATCATAAACCGTTAATCATAATCTTGTAATATATCTTTAAATAATATATCCAAGTTATACATCCTATCTTCATCATCATCGAAATAGAATAGTAAATGGGTTTGTGGAAACAAAAAACCAAGAAAGAAAGAGAAATAAAATCCGTGATTTCAATGATAAGTCGATCTGAGAAGTAGAAAAGCAAAAAAAATTGCTCCAAAAATAAGTAACTTATCTACTTCTAAAAGTTATTCCTAAATCTGGTTCCCAAACATACTTATTGCTTTTTAACTTAAAAAAAGCAAAAAAGTTACTTCTTGCATCCTATCCAAACACCCTATAAAGGATGGTTGATAAAGCGGTTAAATATGGTTGAAGATACAATGTACGAGTGAATGGTAGTTATCCTCAGTTAGTCTAACTACGATGTAATCTTCACTATATCAATATATTTTCAAAAAAAAAGGAAAAAAAAAAAAAATCTTATAAAAAGGGATATCAATTTTATTTTTCACGAAATGATGATCTTTTTTGAAAAGAGAGAATTTCATTACTTAAACCAAATAGGGCAATGTCCCTTACAAAGAGACTTGGAGAAACTAATAGTGTCACCTTGTGACAAGTTCATGATTGCATAAGAAGACACTAATGACTTCCTACTTTCTTTGAAAAAAACATCGCTAAACTAATATGATCTCTTCTAAATAAAACAGTAGAACAATTCCTAAAACAACTGAATAATGACCAACAAACTTCTAACATCTTTTTTAGAACAATTCCTAAAACAACCGAATAACGACCGACAAACTTCTAATATCAGTTTAGCTCTCCAACCAATATTGGTATTGTGAATCATCAAGGATTCTAAAACATATTTACAATCTCTCACAATGTAAATGTTATTAGTCTCCTTAATAGAATTTTTAAGAGTAATGCACTCGGTTTCCTCGTGTCCTATGGTTAAGCCTGATGTTGCTTTTTTTAAATGCAAATCTCTCGGTTTCATCGATGAGGATGATTCATATCCCATATGCTCTGAAGGATAGTCAAAAAAAGGCGTTAGTTAATAAGATCTTCATGTTCTTCCTCAACATGCTATTAAGATCAATAAATCCTGAAATTTTAGTCTCACTCATTTGCGTGCATTTATTGAGAAATACGATAAGTGGAATTTTATGTCCTTTACAATTTATAAAGGATCTGATAATATCTTCCCAATACTAACTTTAGTTTTATGTTTCCAGATGTACCAAACAATAGTTTCCGCTTTCTCAGCCCACTTCTCAACAATTAATAGAAAGAAAGTTGATTATCCTCAATTCCTCGAGATGTTGGAACTTATTTGAAAGTGAAAACGCAAGTTTATCTAAGTAAACTTCTTTATAAAAACTCTATTTATGAAGCATCTCGTGGTGCATTTGATGGAATTACTCGCTTGGCTTGGCTATCTCGTTCTTGATTAGATTGAAATAGAATGATTAAAATATTTCTTCGCCTCTTTGTCAATAAATCAGAACTCGTGGAGAATGGAAGGATATATGAAATTACAATGATCGTTGCATATGATTCGAGCAGGCCCTGAATAATCAATCAAAGTCGAGAGTTTCATGCAACTTGCTGAAAGAGACTGATTCTTATTTTACGATAAAAGATGATGAATGATCAATGCGACAAGTACATCGAGTCGTTTAATATTTTTCACTCTTTCTTTACTAGAAAGAGCGTAACAGGTACACCCTTGCTTATTTAATATTTTGATCCATGAATTGGTTGAAAACCTTCTTTAATGAATGTTCTCTTATTCATTAACTGTGGAGCCAAACCTAAAATCATCTTGGATTCATTACAATTTCCTATCCCTTGCTTATCTCCTTCTCAATTTAATAAATTTGTGTATAACGATGGTGTTGTTGTGATAGAAAATTGATCGAAAAATAAAAGTACTTATGGTGGTAGGAAGAACAAAAGGGACTTTCAATTTCAATTGAGAATTTTACAGTTTGATTTTGGTTGCGAATCTAAATTCCCAAATCATGAAGGAGTAAAAATGAAAAGCTTTAAAAACCCGCATAATTACAAATTATAAACTTACGAAATCAACATTCAAGATTGTAGGACGTTTCCATGTTAAAACAAACAATAAATTTGATTAGAGTGCAAGAAGAAGAAAGAACGCATAGGAGATAATCTAAGAGTGGGATTCAGCTTATAAAAATCAACAAGGTACTGCATATTAAATCGGGTCTGGTGTAAAAACAAAACCCGCATGTTGTGTCAATTGATCTTAGCCATTGAAAGTGGCAAAAAATCAGTGGTTGGGGAAGTTTGTGATTTGTATGTCATTTTAACTCTGTCACCCGATCCTAACCTATACTCCTTACCTTAATTATTCACATGCAAAAGTTTGATAAGGAAAAAAATATATTATTTTCATGCACACTTTAATATGTGTGAAGTGGAGGAACCATTTATAAAGGAGCGTGACGTATGTGTTGGGGGGAGTTTAGAATATTAGAGTTTTATTTTCTCATGGTTGGCTAAATTGCTTGTTAGGGTTTAGGTAGAAACCAATTTAATTGTATAAACTCTACATTGAGTCCAATTTGTGCACCCCTCCAAAACCGGGTGCACGTTTTAACAATCTTATTTGCATAAATTACTCTAGAAGTGGTTTCAACTTTCCGCCTTTACTTTTTACTGGTTTCAAGTTTTCTAAAATTACATTGGAAATCGAACAAAAAACTTAAATTATTGAATCGTCATTAACACCTCTTTCCTATTTCTCTCTTTTGTTTCTTATGATCCACGGTCTGATTAATCAAGCCATCCTGCAAGCCACTGATGGTGAAATTAAACATGATGATCCAATTTTGATTGCGGTTGACGAAGAAAAATCTGATCCGCCTATAGAGATTAAACGTAAACCAAAAGTTTGGCGTAAATACATTGATCCAATATTTGATTCCCAGGTTCCTTTTATTAAGGACGACACAATCAAAGATAATAGATCTCGTTTTTTGACCATAACTCTAAAATTTTTATCATGACCCTCTTTTAAAACCAAAGCCGAGATCATAATCATTAATAACAGCACCATCATTACAGATAGCAGCAACACCAACAAGAACATCAACAAATCAATCAATATCTATCAGAAGCTTGTGATTCTCGGCCGATTCTCATGTCTCTTAAAATATTCTTAATCAAATTCATCCTCTGCGAGATTTTTTTAAGGGATTAATTATATGATCATGTCAGATTACATAAGCAATCTAACGATTCTAACCTTGGTAGAAAATTTTGGTTTTATTATGCTTCAAAAAATGAAATATAGGGGAAGAGAGACAAAAAAGTGAGAGGAGGCATAAATTTTGAGCGAGCAGGGAAAACAAGTACAAAAAGGCAGTGAAATCTAAAACTAGGTCAAGAGTAATCTAGGCAAATAGCGTTGGCCGTCGTGCACCCCGGTTTTGGAGGGGTGCACAAATTTGGACTCCTCTACATTTTATATATGCCTAATAATGATTTCATTGATTAGTAAAAAAAATTCATATAACTTGGTATTTAATTGTTCATGTGATTTTCTTGATTATTTATGTTTTTCAATTGATATTTCGTGCGTTGGTAAATCCCTTGACGTGATATGCTTTAGGATTGATAAGCAACGCTTTAGAATCACTATCCATGAAGAAAGAAATTATAACGGAGAAACAATATTTGAAAATGCACATAATATATTTTAAAGACTAATAGAGTTTAAATAATTAATTGTGAAACAAAAACCTAATAACCCTTTCCCATTTTTGTTTATTGTCAAAATTATTTATTATTTCATTGTGTTACGAGTTTCTGAAAAATAGTTAAAACATCTTGTTGATTAATTATTCTTGATATTAGTTAGTTGTAGTATTTTCACACTCCTTGTGGGAGCGACCTGCATTTCACCGCTCATTAGTTAGATAATATATGCTTGCAATATTATTATTGTAGGTTTCTGAGCCTACCAAATATGAAAAGTAGAGTAGTTTCTTTGAGATGGAGTTGCTCTTCTAGGTTTACTTCCTCCTAACAAGGTTCAAACGTCTTGGATCAAGCTTAATATTGATGAAATTGCAGTGAATACTGACGGCTCTTACAAAGATGTATGACTGCAGGGTTTGGTATTATTTTAAGGAACGATAACGAGGTGCCCTTTGGAGTTCTAAATGGCAGCACCAAGTCATCGTCTGTTATTATTCATGAGCTAGAAGGTGTTGAAGCTGGAGTCAAGCTTGAACACAAAAGGGTGCCAAGAGTCTCTTTGCGCGCTGATTCTATGTTGGCGGTGTCAAATCTTGCAAGCCAAATGATGCTCCCCCCTTGGACATGTCACCATACTTCGGAGTCTATTAAAATACTTGAGAGAGATAGTTTTCAAGGGTTCTCTGTTATGCATACTCTTCATGAAGCATAATCGTGCAGATGATTTATTGCCAATGTTCTTCTTGTGGGAGCTTTGAAGAAATTAACCACGAACTCCTTCTCTGCTGACCTGAAGAAGATTGTAGTGAAGACGTGATGGGGAAAGTTTATGAGCGCATTTCTAATAGTGGGGGATTGATTTGGTGTTTAGTATTTGTGGCCTTGGTTGTGAGTGGGCTGTTGTTGCTCATATTTTTTCTTTTCTTTCGTTTTGTTTCTTGTTTGTTTGGCTAGTTTCCTTAACCCACTATCCTTCCCAAAAAAACACACACTTGATGACAGCACCCCAGTTCTTCCTTCAGCTTTCCCATAGGAACTCAATCAACTTATTTGGTTCTGAAAAAATCTAGGGTGCTAGATATCCATCAAAAAATGATTAATACAAGTACATGAAGAATAACAACAAGATTTAATCAAAAAAAAAATGATTTACCCGGATTACGCCGGAGCTTTGTCTCTGCGGTAGGATAACAAGTTGACCGGAAAATCAATTCCACCCCAAAAACTGTGGGCAAACAAGGGTAATATGAACTACCTCCTCCAACTCCTCCTCCTTCAACTCCACCAGTGCCAAACGTATTCTTAAAGAAGATAACTATCTCAATTGGTCTAATCCATTTTTGTTCTCGGGGCCCTTCTCCTCCCCATAAAAATTGATACTATTGCAACTCATCTCTATTTTTTTTGCTTCAAAAATCTCTCTATTTTTGGAATTTGTATTTGGATTTATTTTATCCTTTTTCTTTCTTCATGATGTTTTTGATTATTTTAAACATCCGCATAACCTTTATTTTTCCACGAAATACACAATGTTACATGATCTAATATTTGGATAAAGAGTTGTTAAATCTATAATACAAAAAATGTATGAGTTTTGGATTGGACGGTCCAGATAACATTTTGAGAGACAAACTTTGCATCCGACCATCCCGAGTCTCATCCCAACTAAAGACATCCAAAGGTGAATTTGTTTAGATGTCCCTCCCATTATGAATCAAAATTTATTAATCTTTACTTATTGCATCACTCTTAACTCAAGATATTCAAAAAAAACATTAAATGAAATCATACATGCATTAATTGGATTTAGTGGTGGTATGATGAATCTAATGGGAAATGAGATTTGTTTGTTTATTTTTATTCATAACTCGTAAGTGGGATATGCATACACTATAACTTAAATGATTTTTTGTGTTCGGTTTTGGATATTGCATATGAATAATTTTACAATGTACTTATAGACATTATTTTGTTTAAAACAAAATAGAAAACTATCTTGCAAAGTGAAACACGATTTAATTTAAATTCGAAAAAAAGAAAATTTTACCAGTTAAGTATCATACTAAAGCAAGGTATCGTTATGGCACGAAAGTTACACTCTAGATATTTATTAAAACTCTCTGTTAAACTCATGTCGTGCCGTTACGACACGGTTATTTCTAGTTTTTACAAAATGATCGTACTCCAACTTATGTTACAGCCCCTCCTAGACATATATAGGTTTCTTTGATAATATTGAGTTGCCTTTCCTGATTCGCACCATGTAATAAGCTGATGTCTTAGCCAAGTTAACAAGGTCATCAACCCAAGGAAAAAAAAGGATACTACTAGCTAATAAGTATGGCTAGGTAAACAAGAAGTTGGGTGACCAACTGAGATCCACCACTAGAATCAATATATTAGTATATTAGCATCTTTGTCATCCAATATATATATATATATTGCAATAAAAATTATACGGAGCATCCACAATTTGTTACATGAGCAATTAAGTTATGAAGCAAATTAATTTTTTGTAATTGGAGCTTCATTTGTTTGGTAGTAGCGCTAGTCGTAACAATAACATTACTACAATATCACGATGGATTAGTGTCAGCTGCTGGCGAGGAGCAGTACTCTAATTCTCAACCAGTTGATTATAACAACGACCAGAATG
>JAJJWX010002290.1:0-181212 GCA_023529315.1 Papaver bracteatum
CGCCGGTCTGAAAACATGTGAGAAAATAAATTTATAGCAAAACATTTTTAGATTCAAGACTTCCATAATAAATCAAATTTCTACAAAAAGCAAAGTTTAGATTTTACAAAAAATTTATTTTTTTCAATTTGTGTTTTGAAATTCCCAAATCTGAAAAATGAAACAAAGAATAAGAAAAGTGAGAAAAAATTTGTCCTTTTTGATGATTTGTTGACACAATTTTGCTGATATTTTCTTCATCCGCTCCTTAATATATATCCTTCTCTTTATTTGTTGTACAATCATGATCTTTCATTGTAGCTTTCCATATTTGGTCTTGAAACTTTTAGATCCAGTGAAATCTAATTCTAATGATCTTAATCTAAACGCGCAATCTATTTTCCATTTACCCCTTAGTCGGCGCCAAAATGTAGTTGCAGGATTTCCCACAACACACCCCTTGTAATATCTTGATAATAATCTCTTAATCTAAATAATTTGGTAATTAAAATTCTAAATATTGTAAATAGACACACGGATTTTTACATGGTTCGATCAATTTGATCTACATCCATGATTCTCTACTATGATTGTTAAAGTTTACATTTGATTTTACATTTGATAATCTCCATTAATGGAGTTCTAAATCTAGTTTTGGGGAAGAAGATGATAAAGAAAAATATATTTTCTCTCTCTAAAAATATCTCTGAAAAATATCTCTCTCTCCTAAAACTTTCTCTCTCCTCAAGACTCTCTCAACTCTAAAAAATACATCATCCCTTTCTGAACTTACTTGAACCCTTTATATAGGAAATTACATAGTGGGTGACAGCTAAGTTTTCCCCTTCTTTCGGATCTATTTTGCGATCTCATCGTGGTAATTACAATGTTAATATTCACCAACTTTTGTAATCCTCGTGAAACAACACTCTTCTAATATGCCTCTTCAATCGTCAACTTCGTCATTCTTTGAATTATTTTGTGACGTTCGTGAAATGTTGTTGAAGATTTTTCAGTAATGCTCGCAGAAGTGTCGTTAATCTCTCGTGAACATAATTGTGGCGATATTCTGGTACTACACTAGTAATCTTTGAACTTTTGATGTTCAATTCTGATATATTTTGTCTTCTGTTTATCCGAATGAAAAACTCATGTCTAACTCTAGTAATCTTTGAACCTATGATATTCAATTCAGATATATATTTCGTCTCGAGTTTATGTGAACGAGAAACTCAGGTCTAACTTTAGTAATATTTGAACCTGTGATTTTCAATTCTGATATGTTTCGTCTCAAGTTGATCCGAACGAGAAACTCAGGTCTAACTCTATGTAGTACCAGAATATCGCCACAACGATATTCTCGTAGTCAGAATAACGCTTTCACGAGAAGGTAAAATATTCCTATAAGTATAAATGACATTGTTCATGAGAGTTTTGTAAGGATTCTTCAGCAACATTTGGCGAGCGTCACAAGTAAGCTTCATAATAGCTGACTATTGAAGAGACATGTTATGAGAGTGTTGTTTCACGAGGATTACAAAAGTTGGCGAAGATTAATATTACAAATACCACGATGAGATCGCAGAATATATCGAAATAAGGGGAAAACTTAGATGTCACCCACTATGTACTTTCCTATATAAAGGGTTCAAGTAAGTCCGGAGGAGGATGATGTATTTTTTAGAGTTGAGAAAATCTTGAGGAGAGAGAAACTCCAGAAAAGAAAGTTGTAATTCTGAGTTTGAATATTTTCTGTAAACATTTCTGAGATCTAAATAATAAAGTGTCGTTTAATTCTTTAATCTTCAACTAGTTTCACTTAGATTTTTATAGGATCTTAATAGGGGTGTAGTGTGGGAAATCCTGCTACTACATTTTGGCGCCGACTAAGGGGACATCAAGATCCAAAATCTCTAATTACAATTTGAAGATTTGGAGAAATTGAAGAAATGGCTGGAAGAAGGAGAAGAAATACATCAGAACCACCAACAACAGTGAGAAGAAGTAAAAGACTTGCAGGTGAAGAAACAAGTGTATTAGGAGAATCTTCAAGGATGAGAATTAGGAGGAATAGAACAAGGAATGAAGGGGAAAATTTAATTCAACAACCAAACCAATCAACATCGGTACAAAATGGAAGAGTGGATTATGATAGAGTAAGCGTGCATACATGGAGATCAGATTCAATGAGAGAAGAAACAAATCGACAATTAAGAGAAGAAAATGGAGTAGGAAGAAATCAGGAGGTAGAAGAAGGGTCGATTCATCAAGATGAAGATGAAATAGCAGAGGAATCAGGGCAAAGAATACAAGAAGAAAGAAGGTTAGAGGCGGTGGAACGTGCAAATTTAACAAGATAAAATCATGAGTTGAGAATGGAGAATTTAAGGTTACAAAGAAGAAGATCAAGAAGTACTACTAGATCAAGTTCAAGATCATTTAGAGAAATACCAAGGATAAATTCTCCCATAAGAAATAATGGAGAAAATGTACAAGAAGAAACTGAAAATCTAAATAGAGGACAACGTCAGGGAAAAGAGAGAGTAAATAATGATTGTAACAATCCACAAGGAGAAACTTTAAATGGAAGACGAAATATTGAAAATCAAAGAAATGAAGGTAATCAAGATGGTGAAGAAAATCACGAAGAAGGTAGAAGAGTATTACATGGCCGAGAGCACGTCAGAAATCAAAGAATTATTGAGAATGAAATAGAAAGACATTATGCTGAACAGGCACGCCTAGCTCGCGAGAGAGAAAGACTGAAGGCAGAAATGGAAGAACAGGAGTTTTAAGAAGCAATAAGGCAAAACAATCATGATAATCGAGAAAGAAGACGTACACAAAATCGCGAAAATGGCAATATTCGGGAAGAATATGATAGAATACAGAGAAGGATAGAAAGACAACAAAGAGAATTGGCGAGAAATGAAGAAGTTGGTGGAGAAGAAATTAGGAGACAAAATCAATTGCGAATTTCGGATAGAAATGAAGAGGAAAATCGCAGGAGAAGAGAAAGTGCGTTAAAAAGACCAATAGAACAAAGCCCAACTGCAAGTGAGCAAATTTTGAGGGAATTAGCAGAAATGAGAGGGATGATAAATAATAGAAGAGAAGGAGGAAGAAGGCAACTTGATGAAGCAATCGAAGAAGCAGCTAGAACTCCCATTCACACAGGAAGTACAACTAAGAGGAATTCCTCCAAAATGAAATTTGCCAGCACTAAACAGTATTTTCGATGGGACTACTTGTGCTATTCAACATGTTAAAGCTTATGTTAGGTGTATGCTGCAGTGGGAGAATCATGATGCTGTTTTATGCAAGTACTTTGCATCCAGTTTGACTGGCGAGGCGCTAAAATGGTTTGAGGGATTGCCGAAAAATACTATTACTTCTTTTGATCACTTACAAGCTACATTTTTGGGTGCATACATAAGCAATAACTCTTCACGACCAGGTATCGAAGATGTGTTTGGATTAAAACAGAGAATTGGCGAGAGTCTAAAACATCTAACCATAAGATGGAAGACAATGTGTAGTGAGATGGCGGGAAGAGTAGATGAGAGATATCTTATTTTATCCTTTATTAATGCAATGTTTGCGACCAATTTTCTCTACATACAAATTTTCAGAATCAAAAATACCATCACAATGACTCAACTAAGAGAACTACAAGAAGAGTACATTGCTTTGGAAGAAAAACAAAACGAAATGGAGTCATACCCAATTGCAAACACCAGTTCTGTAATGGCTAATGGAAGTTTGCTTCCCAAAATTATTAATAACGTGGCGAGCACCTCGCAAGTTCAAGCAGAGAAAGTGGCGAATAATGACAAACAAAAACTAGTGGCTATGGGAAGTCGTGATCAAGAAGAATTTGAAAGAGAGAATAAATATTACAATCGTGGAGGAAATAGTCAAATCCAAAGGCTTGACCAACCTCAAGAAACTTATGGTGGACAAAAGAAAAATAATTTCATAAATCAGGGGAACATGAGAACCATATGGGAGGAGATTAAGATGCCACCCTTGAATGCTAGTGTAGAAAAAATCTGGGAAGCTATCATTTTAATGGAAAATATACCCTCGCCATGGAACATGGGGAAGGAACCACATCCTAACACTCGTAATCAAGAATTCTGTCCTTATCATCATTTTCATGGGCATTCGATAAATAATTGCAGAAATGTAAAAAGAATAATCTTAAGAATGGTCGATCAGGGGAAGCTAAATCATTTTCTAAAAGGGCATCAACAATCGCAACAATTGACACCACCACCAGACGATCGCAGAATGACTAATGTAAAAGGAGAATAAACTTTTGTTATAGAGGTTGGAACTAAAGCAAATAATTTATTTTGTAATTCTATTGTGCATTCTTTCAGAACCATCGAAGATTTCCACGATAATGTCTTAAGTAGAGTCTTTTCCAGAGATATGGATGGAAAAGAAATAATGAATATAGAGAGAATCTCGCCATTAGAAGAGTGGCAGAAACAAATCCTTTCTTTTACAGCACAAGAAATACCAGAGCCTGGCGAGGTGCATGATAACCCATTGGTGGTAAGGTTGGAAATAAAACCAGAACAAGCAGAAGAAGAAGAAGAAGAAGAAGAAGAAGAAGAAGAAGAAGAAGAAGAAGAAGAAGGAGGAGGAGGAGGAGGTAAAGAAAACAATAACGAAATGGAGGAGTCTTGGGCCATTGATAGAATCCTAATTGATACTGGCAGTTTCGTAGATATCCTGTTCTACCACACCTACAGAACCATGGGTGGGAAAGATGAAGATTTGATACCATCGACATATAGAATCTATGGTTTTAATGGAACTGCCAACAAGCCTAAAGGGGATATCACAATGAGAATTTCGTTAAGAGGAATGACTTCCAAGATTTTATTTTGTGTTGTCGATATTGAATCACCATATAACGCCTTAATTGGTCGACCTTGGCTACACAGGATATTGGGTGTTGCATCTACCTTTCATCAGTGCATTAAATTCCCTCATCCAAATGGTGTTGGAGTAATTAAAGGAGATTGGGGAGAAAGTAAGAAATGTTATGAGATAGATATCAAGTCTTGTGAGGAAGAGCAGGGAAGAACAATAATTGGAAATACAGAATTAAGCAACAACAGATAAGTGACAAATTAATGGTTGATTCAATAGAAAAGCATGAAGAAATAACTAACGAGTCCCTCGCAGAAATCAAGCAAAAAATAAAACGCAGCAAAGGTACAGGTATAAAAAGCATAAAAGGAGGAAATGACAAGCAACTTTCGGGAAAACACTAAGTAAAAGAACAGATGATAAGGAAGATGAGAAGAATAAAGTGATAGAAAGATGAAATATGACGAGCAGATCGCTAGAAGTAGAAAGGTAAAGTTGTTTTTTCTGTTTGAGTGAAGAAAATGAAATTGAAAAGTTCAAAAAAGAAAAAGAAACGAAATTATTGAGATTTAAAGCTCGCAGGAAATTTTAAGAAACGCGAATGAAATTTCGCAGAGATTAAGAGAATGGGACAAACCTTTATGGCGTGCAACTTAGTTCGCGAGTACAATTTCGTAAGAGGAAAATGTAAGACCTACAAGCACGTCATAAAGGGGGATCTCTTTATATGATTCAGGGATAAGGTTATACCGCTACTGGAACCTGAGTCATACAGATGTAGGGGTTAAAGAAAACCTATCCGGGAGAGAGATCTTGGATTTCCAACTTTATAAGGTTATACCCTGGTTGGACGACTGAGAGTCTCTTCCAAGAAGTGCAGAGTATGACCAAGGCGCCGAGGTACACGGTTTAGCCAAGGGTGCCCGGGACGGACGAACCTACCCTGGACATCTTTGGTAAGTCTTGGCTACAATGCACTTTGCCTGAAGAAAACCCCACCTAGGGTGCATTCTTGTAACTATAAGCCATATAGGCATAAAGGACAATGGGCTGCGAAAACAACTGGTTGTTGGTAAATCTGGATGGGAGGAGCTAGTCTTGTATGGCCGATGTGCCCTCCTTGAAGGGGCAACCAGGGGGAAGATAAGGGCGGCACCCTCCATTAGGGAGCTGATAAGTGTCTTAAGACGGCAATGTCATGGGGCTCTAAGATCGCAAGATCATTTAGGCCTGTCATATTTTCGTGTAAATTATACAGAGGCAAAAAGCCATAAGAGAAAAAAGTTAATATGAGGTCAAGGGGTTTTTACATGAAAATGTAAAGACGTCGCAAGACAGCAATGTCACGAGGCTTTGTTTTCGCGAGAAAACTTAGGCTCGTCATATTTTCACAATACAATAAAGAAATGCAGATAAGACAAGATCAATGGGTCAATACATGAAAATGTAAAGACGTCCTGTGATCTTGTCGCAGAGAGAATACTATGGAAAAGTAAGACCTTTAAGTAGGAAGGCATGATAAGACCATAAAATCGCAAAAATATCAGGGTTTGCGACAATATCGTGGAAATTATGAAATTCGTCAAAATATTCGTTTATTAACTTTCTCATATTGCAGATGAATAATAGAGGCAATTATGGGAATGAATAGAATGATAAAGATTATTATTCATCACCATATGAGAAATTTATATGGATATTAAGGCACAGATAATTAGCAGATGCAAACTATATTGACCAAGTTATATTGCAAAAAATAGGTTGTTCTTTCATTCATACAGATAAGGGGGCAAAGAAATTTATACATTAAATTGAAGAAAGTTGCAGCAAATTGAAGAAACTCGCGATTAATTACATCAAAGAAAGAAGTTAGACAGATACATTGTTTCACTTATCAACATTGTTATCTTTATCAGATTCTTCTTCTTCACCAGATTTCTCTTCTTCATTATTTTTGTTGGGTTCTTCATCATCGCCAGAATTTGTTTCTTCGTCATTATTATCTTCTTCACCTTCGTCAAAATCTTCATCGAGATCGAGATATCAAGATCTTGAACCATTGATGGTATTGCATTTGCAAGATCAGGATACAGAGAATGAGGAATTCCATGATCATCACAAACCTGCCTAGTAGTATTATTACGATTAATGAGGAGGGATCTGTTAAAATTTGCAGAAGTAATCCAAAAATGAGATTTTAATCGTGAGTATTTATTGTTGCGAGCAGTAAGATCGTTCGTGATTTGATGATTAATATCTTCTAGTTCTCTCATCCTTACACGGCATCTGTCTTCAGAATCTGCGAGAATAAGGCATCGATAAGATAGAAGTTATAAGAAAGAATAATAAAAAAAAAACAAAAGGTTAATAGAGTAGAGTGGTTAACAACCTTCTTTTTCAGAAATCAAGTCCCTAATTAAGGCTGATTGATCAGCATGAAGACTAGCATTTATACCTAAATTATTCCTAGCATTATCAAGAACCTGTGCTGCCCAAGAATACTCATCGTCGCTAGTAATAAGAAGGCGAGAACGAACTTGAGTTTCTCTTGCAAGAAGATCTTTATTTTCGCAGAAGAGTTTATCTCTTTCCTTTTGAACTTAGAGAAGAATTTTATGGAAATCTGCTAGAGTTTCGCTGCCGTTTTTAATTGCTTGATCTTTCTCGTCAACAAGATCACTAATTCTACTTCTTAATCCATTGATCACTTCTTTTGATTCATGATAAAAACGCCTAAATTTATTAGATAATCCTAAATTGTGTCTGTGTTCAATGGTCAGGAGATTAAACTTAAATTTAAGTTCATCTATAGAGAGGGATTTAATTTGTTCATCAGCAAAATTACTTAAGGAATTATTAAGGCAAGCAAGAAGAGTATTATCATCTACAGGTTCGGGAAAGGTTTGATGGAACGTAGCTTCGTCAGTTAGACCATAAACATCTACAAAAATGATTGCTTGGATAAGCTATATAAAAGAAAAATAAAAAATCTAAAAGAAAGAAAAAGTAAATCATACCATAAAGTTGTTTGTTGGCATTGTTAAGATCCAAAATCTTCTGTTTATCAACTGAAGCTTCAGTTTCCAACAGTTTATTTTTTTCACAAAGCACAGCAATTTCAGCCTCTAGTTTCTCTTTATCTTGGCGAAGGTTAACAACCTTTTTCTTAAATGAAGCACATTTATTATCTAAATCAGCAAGAAAGAAAAAGAAGCTCTCCCAACACCGCACGAGTTTTATAAGTACAAAAAATTTGACGAGAGAAATCTGGCGATTTAAGAAACAACTAAGAAAACATACCAGAATACCAAGTGCATTTAAGAAGCTTGGAGTTAGAGTTCCAGAAATTCCACGAAGAGAATTATTATCAGATAAGATTGGATCATCGCACACTTTGACGAGCGCTTGAGCTATCCCATTAAGAGTCTCATCGCCATACTCATTCGCAGTTCCACGAGAAGAATCGACAAAAAGCATGGACAGTTGGGTCATGGAAGAATCAGAGGAAGAAGAATTTTTCACAGAAGGAACTTCTCTAATATCGTCAAATTCTTCGATAAATTCATCATTAGATTTATTACTAACGATTGAATCCAATTGGGTATGTTGAGAAGAAGAATGCTGAGTTTTATTTTTATTCAAAGGAGGCTCGCTGGGTTCTTTATCACGAGGGGCAGAGCGTCTTCCTTCACTTGAAGCAGTAGATTTCCCTTTACGATTAGTTGAAGGTTTCTCCTTAAGTTTTGTCTCTAAAGGTGGTAATTCTTCAATTACCTACAAACACAGAGATAAAGATAAGAAATAGGGGCAACAATATATTGTTAATTAATAAAGGAATATTTCTTACTTCATCGTGAAAGATCTAAGAGCTAGAAGAGTCTTTGGGTTTCCTATATTTACGGTAATTAAGCTTCATTTTGGCAACCTGCAAGATAATGGAAAAGTTAGCGAGAGTGTGAAGGAATAAATAATAATAGCATAAGAAGATGAGAGAATATACATCGGAAGACCTATCAGGACAGTTGAAAGTCCATGGTTCATAGTGAGAGAGATTCGCAGGAAGTTGGAGAGAACCGGATATATAAGGACCTTTAAGGCATAAGGGAAAAATAAACCACTTATCGTCATTAGAATGACGAGGGCCATCATTTGTATTGGTATGAAAATCAATGTCTTGCATAAGAGCATTTTCAGCAGCGACCTTCCTTTTATGCAAATGAACACCCCAACAGGTACTATCCATTACCATGGGGAGTAATTGGTAATTTCGGAAGAAATTATCTACAATATACTTTGCAGGGATAATCGGAATATGTTTATATTTAAGAATTTTATGTTCTTCGGAATATTGGGATCCTTTGCCAGCACCACGAGAGGCATATTCCAGTAATAATCTAATACAATCCCCGCCAAGTTGATACACCGCTCGTGAAAATATCTTATCAGAAATTATTTGGAAAAAGAGTGGAAGTTCAGGGTTGTAGAGAGGAAGTGGAAGACCAGCTTCAAGTTGACCTAATGAAACTATAATTTTTTCACGAGAACACTGGAAGTTAGAAAATAATTCAAGAGAAAGAACAGATTTGGGACTTTGAGAGAATGGGAATGAAAGGAGATTGAAAAATGGCAAAAGATATTAGATGCGCGATTTGCGGGAAAGCAATGAAATTTGCAGAGTAGAAGAAGGAAAGAGAATGAGAAGAAAGAAAAAGAGAAGAATGAGAGAAGGTATTTATAGCAGAAGAAGTTTCTCGCGAAAATAAAATAGTTAATACAATGAAAGGACGTGAATGGTCAAATAGCAGCGGTTTAAGATGACGTGTCGAAAAATATATGGGTGATAAAATTATATGAAGACAGCTGGTGAAAGGTTTAGAGACATGTCAGAATAGAGGTGGAGGTGAAAAGATAGGAGATTACAGCAATTTATTCTCACGATCTTCTCTTCTTCGCAGAAAAGACATGATAAGAGGCAAGATGTAGTACCAGAATATCGCCACAACGATATTCTCGTAGTCAGAATAACGCTTTCACGAGAAGGTCAAATATTCCTATAAGTGTAGGTACTGAATATCGCAAGATAATAGTTCACGAGTATCGTAATAAATAAAGGAGAAAAGAGTTATAAAATGATACGATGATAGAAGTAGCGCGGAGAAATATGAAGTTTTGCGAGGATGGAATAATTTTGCGAGTATGAGTTGCGATACTTCGCAATTCATATACAGCTGTATAAGTTTTACTATAAATAGGAGTTCAAATGTAAAATTCGAGAGGTTCTTTTAGTGAGTGTAAGAAATTATCTTAGGAAAGAGAATAGAAAAAGTTGTAACTATTCTAGTTCCATTTTTGATAATTCTATGTAATCAACTAAGAGAATTAATAAGAAAGTTATCATTCATCATCAAGAACTTCTTGAGTTATTACTAATTCTATTGAGGGTGTAGTTATAGGTTATTCTGCAACTACATAATTGGCGCTAGAAACAGGGACTTGAGAATTGTGGTAGCCTAAATTTGAGGGAATTGTGGAAAATTTGAAGATCAAATGAAGTCAGTAGATGGAGATTGCAAAAAAGAAGAATGTAATATGATCACAAAGACAATGATTGATGAATTTCATAGTAATATGAAGGGAAAAATATACAAGCGAGATTGTAGAGGAAGAAAGATCACGGAGGAAGAAAAGATAACAACTTTAGAAGAATGGGAAAAAGCAGAAAATCACATTTTCAGCAGCAGAAATTCCAAATGAAGACTTGAACCACACTTCACCATTGGTGATCACAATGCCGATCATGCTAGAAGATAAGAAAGCTGTAGAAAAATGGAAATTAAACTGAATTTTGGTTGATACAGGGAGTTCTGTTAATATCATATTCTATCATGCACTTAAGGGGATGGGAATTAAAGATGAAGAAATCACAAATTCAAAATGTCTTATTCATGGATTAGGAAAATCTACAACAAAATCTAAGGGGGAAATCACGCTGCGAATATTACTAGGAGAAATCGAAACACATGTAATCTTGTGTGTGATAGATATGGAATCTCCATATAACATGCTGATAGGAAGGCCGTGGATTCATGCGATCAAAGCTGTTGCTTTAACATTACATCAGAGAATCAAATTTCCTACACCAAATGGAATACAAGAAATAAAAGGAGATCTTGATAGTGCAAAATTTTGTTATCAAATTGAAGTAACGCAATGCGGAGGAAGAGCAAGAAAGAAACAGCTTCGTAGGAAACTTGCGAAGGAAACAAGAAAAGAAGAAGAATTCCGAGTGTATACAATAAGAGGAAAGGAAGGTAGAGGTATACTAAATGAAATTCCAGAAAAAGAAGGGGAACCAGCAAAAATAATCAAAGAACCAAAACCTATGGGGGAGCAAAGTCCAAGCTATGTTGCAGCTGAACCAACTAAAGAAATAAATATTGGAAGTAAAGAGGAGCCTTTATTCTTGCGAATTGGAACTAAGATGGATGAAGAAGAAGAAAAAAGAACTATTGATCTTTTACGAGAATATAAAGATATCTTCGCAGGAAGTGTAGATGAGATACCAGGAATTGATCCATCAGTAGCGTGTCATAGATTGAACATAGATAAAAATGTAAGACCATTCAAACAAAGAATAAGGAAGATATCACAAAATTATCATGTACAGATAGAAGAAGAATTACAAAAGATGTTGGATGCAGGGATCATAAGGGAAGCAAAATATCCAGAATGGATTGCGAATATGGTCATTGTTCCGAAAAAGAATAAAGGAATAAGAATTTGCATAGATTTCACTGATCTAAACAAGGCATGTCCCAAAGACAGTTTTCCATTACCAGATATACCACAAATGGTGGAATCAGCTGCAGGTCATGATAGAGTCACTTCACTTGATGGATACAAAGGGTATAATCAAATATCACTCGCAGAAGAAGATCAAGAACATACTGCCTTTTTTGCTCCAAGGGGTTTGTATTCTTATGTGAAGATGCCATTTGGTTTGCGGAATGCGGGTGCTACATATCAACGTATGGTTGAAAAAGTGTTCGCGAAATGGATACATAAAACTTTGGAGGTATATGTAGATGATATGTTGATAAAAAGCAAGGAAGCTAAAGATCATGTGCAAGATTTGAAGGAAATATTTGAGCAAATGAGAAAGTTCAACATCAAATTAAATCCTGAGAAATGTATAATTGGGGTTTCATCTGGAAAGTTCTTGGGATACATAGTATCAAAGGAGGGAATACAAGTTGATCCAGAAAAGGTCCAAGCAGTTCGTGACATTCCAACACCTGCAAAGGTAAAAGAAGTACAAAAGCTAAATGGACTCTTGGCTTCACTTGGAAGATTTATTTCGCGAATGTCAGATAAGTGCAAGCATTTTTTCAACATACTTAAAAAGGGAGCAAAATTCAAGTGGACTGATGAATGTGAAAAAGATTTTCAAGGAATCAAAGAATACCTCGCAAATACATCTATACTACAGAAACCAGAGAGAGACGAAGAATTATTGGTATACCTCGCAACAACTCCATATGCTCTAAGTGCAGTTCTGTTGTGAGCAGATGCAGGAGTAGAAAGGCACATTTATTACATTAGTAAAACCTTTAATGCAGCAGAGAAGAATTATTCTAAAATGGAGAAGTTAATCTTAGCCCTGGTTTATGCATCATTCAAATTACGAATATAATTTCAAGCACATGTGATAAAAGTGGTAACCAAATCCCTAATTGAATCAATCATGAAGAACACAAAAAGGTCAGGAAGAATAGAAAGGTGGAATGCACAAGTAAACCATTACAAGATAAAATACGAAGTATTTTCATCGCAAAAATCACAAGTCGTCGCAGATTTTTTGGCAGAATTTCCTTTGGAAGAAGATGAAGCAGTAGAGGAAATGATGGATGTTGAAGAAGAATTTGGAAATCCAAAAGACTTGTTAACAGAACCGGATAGATGGGAAATTCTAGTGGACGGATCATCCAATAGTGAGGGAAATGGAATTGGAGTCGTGTTGATTTCACCAGAAGGAGAAAGAACAGCATTCTCATTCAGACTAGAATTTGCATCCACGAACAATGAAACACAGTACGAAGCTGTAGTGCATGCATTAAAGATCGCAATAGAAAAGAAGCTTGAAAGTATAAGGATAACAAGTGATTCGCAGTTAGTGATTTGTCAAATAAAAGGGGAATATACCACAAATGAATCTTCTTTGAAGAAATACAAGAAACTCGTTGAGGAATTATCTGCGAAGATACCAAAATTAAAATGGAGACATATATCTAGAAAATATAACCGTCTCGCAGATGCTTTTGCATTTATTCCAAGCATGATGACAAATCCAAATACAAGAAATATCCAAATACAGACAATTCAACACCCATCGGTGGACAAAGAGAAAGAAATTGAGGAAGCTGTTGCGATGGAAGTAGAAAGAGAGTTATCAAACAACATCGCAGATTGGAGAAAAGAAATTCATGCATATCTCGCAACATGAGAAATATCCAGGAATAGACTAGAAGCACATAAATTGAAGAGTCGTGCAACAAACTATGAGTTGCGAGAAGGAATTTTGTATAGAAAATCTTTCAATGGACCACCTCTCAGGTGCTTAACTCGCGAAGAAGGAGAAAAGATATTGAAGATGTTACATGGAGGAGAAGCTGGAAATCATATTGGGGGAAGATCTATAGCATATAGAGCAAAGATACAAGGATATTACTCGCCTTATATGCAGACAGACGCAAAATTGTCCGTACGAAGATGCAAGGAATGTCAACGACATGGTAAAAGAATTCATGCACCAGGGGCCACATTAACTTCTTCAACAAGCTGCTGGACTTTTGGTAAATGGGGGTTGGATATTGTTGGACCATTTATACCTGGATCTGTACAAAGGCGATACTTGATAGTTGCAAAAGATTATTTCACGAAGCTCGCAGAAGTAAAAGCAGTACAGCATATTCGTGATAAATATGTTTTTACATTCATATTTGAGAACCTCATTTGCAGGTACAGGGTTCCAGCACAACTAGTATCTGATAATGGAAAATAATTTGAGGGGCAGAACATAGAGATGTTACTCAGTGCTTTTAGGATAAAATGTGGGAAGTCAACCCCGTTATATCCACAGGCTAATGGACAGGCAGAAGCAACAAATAAAACAATCGCAGATACAATCAAAAAGAAATTAGAAGGACATATCAAAGGGTGGTGCGAGCAAGTACCTAGCGCAGTTTGGGAATACAATACAACTAGAAGAGAAGCAACTGGAATGTCTCCTTATTGTCTAACATATGGAGTAGAAGCAGTATTACCCACAGAGGTTGTAATTCCGACAACAAAGAAAGAAGCTTGGGAAAGAAATTTAAGTGCGGGAGTAATATTAAGTGAATTGGATGATTTGGAAGAAAAAAGAGAAAAGGTGTTGCACCATATGAAGATTTATCAGGAACGATTAGCTCGAGAATACAACAAGAGAGTCATTGAACGTGAATATAAACCAGGTGATTTGGTCATGCGAGAAACACCTCCATATCAAAAAGAAAATGGAGGAAAATTAGCACCAAAATGGGATGGACCATATGTTATTAAAGAAGCTGTAGGAAGCGGAGCTTATCGGCTGATGGATCCAGAAGGGAGAGACATGGTTTTGAGGCTTGGTAGACCTTGGAACAGACTATATTTGAAAAGGTATTATCCATAAAACTCATGAAATTTTTTACGAATATTGTTTGCTCGCATGAAATTGGGAAAAGTTACGAGTTTCAAAATTTATATTGTGATTAAACTTTCAATAATTTGCGAATAAAAGACCGCAATCTGTGATCAGCCTCCAAAAAAGAAAGAGAGCCGCAGAAAATTTTATACAGGCAAACCTTTGTGGCGTACACCCTAGTTCGCGAAGCTATATTTCGTAAGAGGCAAAGTCCTAAAGTACGTCATTTAATGGGGTACCTATAAACGTGGCTAATGGTAACCGGAACACCACCAAGGACCCTTAGTACATGGTAAAAATTTAGGGGTACAACCCAATAATGGGGTACCTATCCGGGTTAGACACCTTGGATTCTCACCTAATCTAGCGACATTACGCAATATAAAATGCGGTGTAAGAGGATTTAGGTTGGGCGACTAAGGCATACTGTCTTTCCCAAGAAGTGCAGAAAACGATCAAGGCGCCGAGGTACACGGTTGAGTCAAGAGTGCCGGGTGAGGTTGAACCACATCTGCCATTTTTGAAAAGTCTTGGCCAATGATGCACTTTGCCCAAAGATACCCCATAGGGTGCAACCTCGTAACTATAAGCCCTATAGGCAAAAAGGATAAGAGGTTGCGATCAAAAGATGGTTGTTGGCAGAACCGGATAGGAAGAGCTCACCTTGTATGGTCGATGTACGCTTCCTTGAAGGGGCAACCAGGGGGAAGATAAAGGGCAGCACCCTCCATTAGGGAGCTGATACGTGATATAAGACACAAATGTCACGAGGCTTTTTGTTTGCGAGAACATAAAGGCTTGTCATATTTGTGCAACAAATGAAATTCTGCGAGCATTCTAAAAAGAGAAGGAAAACATACAAAAAGAACTCGCAGAATGAAACAAAGAATTTAAGATGAGATCAATGGGTTATTACATGAAAGTGTAAAAACGTCCTGCGATTTCATCGCAAGACGATAATGTCACGAGGTTGTATGTTCGCAAGAATGTTCAGACTTGTCATATTATCGCAAATACAAAAATTTACTACAAAAGAGGTGGCAAAATAAGACCTTTACTTAGGAAGGCATGATAAGACCACAGAAATTAATGAAATTCATTGCATCAACATCATTGAAGAAATTATACAAGAATATACATTATGAAGATCTGAAAAGAAGACAACTTCTTCAATATCATTGAAGAAATTTTACAAGAATATACATCAAGAAGTTTTGAAGAGAAGACAGCTCTGTCAATATCATTGAAGAATTTTTACAAGAAGTCCTATCAAAGAAGACAGCATCATTGAAGAATTTTAACGAAGACTTAACAAAAGATGCGATTTTGATAGCAATAAAATACAGATAAGTTCATATTCGTAAAAGTTTACGAGAATTACATACTTCTTATACTTCTCCATATATTGAATATTTCTCCAAAAGTTGAATACTTCTTATAATTCTTCAAGAATATCTCATATTTATTATACTTCTTCAACGGATATTTCATTTGGTGAAGGTTAAATAATCACTATACTTCGTCATATGTTACGTAATTATTCACAGATTGAATACTTCTTATATTTCTTCATTTGGTGAATTGAGTACTTCTAATACTTCTTATATCTCTTTATTTGGTGGATCGAGTACTTCTAATACTTCTTATATCTCTTCATTTGACGGATTTAGTACATCTAATACTTCTTCAAAGGTATTGTATATGTAGTATACTTATTAAGGATATTTCATATATTTTATTTTTTATACTTAAAAGGGGGGATTTCTTATTTACAATCGTAACAAGTTGAAACTTCGTAAGATAAATTGAGGCAGATATTCTAATACTTCAAACAATGTTTAATCATTTAAAGATAAATAATAGGGGGAAAAGGAGATACTAAGCTTTATCTGTGAGTTATATATTATTTCTCTTCATATGATCAAATGGGGCAAATTTAATTAAAGAAAGGTTAAATTATCTTCGCAAAATATCAGATATACTTCTTAAGAAAGGATAAATCATCTTCGCAAAATATCAGATGTACTTCTTAAAAAACAAGATTGTTCGCAAAAAGAAAACCAACAGTAACTAAGGGAAGGAATTCAAAAGAAAGGAGGACAGGAGAGTCAATGATAAATTGAAAAAAGAATGTTATCATGCTTCATCAACACTCTGTGCTGGATCTTTAAGATGAGTAGGGTCATTAGCAGCCTTCGACTTTTGCGAGATATCATCCTTTGAAGAATATGCAACAGGAACATCTCCTTGAGGAATAGATTCTTTCTCATCATCAAGATCTTCATCATCACTCTCATAATCGAAATCACTATCAGGCTCACGAGCAACTTAATCATAGTGAGTGTAAGAAATTATCTTAGGAAAGAGAATAGAAAAAGTTGTAACTATTCTAGTTCCATTTTTGATAATTCTATGTAATCAACTAAGAGAATTAATAAGAAAGTTATCATTCATCATCAAGAACTTCTTGAGTTATTACTAATTCTATTGAGGGTGTAGTTATAGGTTATTCTGCAACTATAATAAGTATAAATGACATTGTTCACGAGAGTGTCGTAAGGATTCTTCAGCAACATTTGGTGAGCGTCACAAGTAAGCTTCATAATAGCTGACGATTGAAGAGACATGTTATGAGAGTGTTGTTTCACGAGGATTACAAAAGTAGGCGAAGATTAATATTACAAATACCACGATGAGATCGCAGAATATATCCGAAAGAAGGGGAAAACTTAGCTGTCACCCACTATGTACTTTCCTATATAAAGGGTTCAAGTAAGTCCAGAGGAGGAGGATGTATTTTTTAGAGTTGAGAAAATCTTGAGGACAGAGAAACTCCAGAAAAGAAAGTTGTAATTCTGAGTTTGAATATTTTCTGTAAACATTTCTGAGATCTAAATAATAAAGTGTCGTTTAATTCTTTAATCTTCAACTAGTTTCACTTAGATTTTTATAGGATCTTAATAGAGGTGTAGTGTGGGAAATCCTGCTACTACACTCTAGTAATCTTTGAACCTATGATGTTCAATTCTGATATATTTCGTCTAAAGTTTATCCGAACGAGATACTCAGGTCTAACTCTAGTAATCTTTGAGCTTCTGATGTTCAATTCTGATTTATTTTGTCATCTGTTCATCCGAAATAGAAACTCAGGTCTAACTCTAGTAATCTTTGAACCTGTGATGTTCAATTCTGATATATTTCGTCTCCAGTTCATCCGATCCAGAAACTCATGTCTAACTCTAGTAATATTTGAACCTGTGAATTTCAATTATGATATGTTTCATCTCAAGTTTATCGGAACGAGAAACTCAGGTCTAACTCTAGTTATACTTGAACCTGTGATTTAAATTCTGATATATTCCATCTCAAGTTGATCAGAATGAGAAACTCAAGTCTAACTCTAGTAATCTTTGAACATGTGATGTTCAATTCTGATATATTTCGTCTAAATTTTATCCGAACGAGATACTCAGGTCTAAATCTAGTAATCTTTGAACTTCTGATGTTCAATTCTGATTTATTTTGTCTTCTGTTCATCAGAAATAGAAACTCAGGTCTAACTCTATTACTCTTTGAACTTCTGATGTTCAATTCTGATATATTTTGTCTTCTGTTTATCCGAACGATAAGCTCAGATATAACTCTAGTAATATTTGAACCTGTGATATTCAATTCTGATATATTTCATCTCAAGTTTATCGGAACGAGAAAATCAGGTCTAACTCTAGTTATATTTGAACCTGTGATTTTTAATTATGATATATTTCGTCTCAAGTTGATCAGAACGAGAAACGCAAGTCTAACTCTATTAATCTTTGAACTTGTGATGTTCAATTCTGATATATTTCGTCTAAATTTTATCCGAACGAGATACTCAAGTCTAACTCTAGTAATCTTTGAACCTGTGATGTTTAATTCTAATATATTTTGTCCCCAATTCATCCGAACGAGAAACAGAGGTCTAACCATTATAATCATTGAACATGTGATGTTCAATTCTGATATATTTCGTATCCAGTTCATCCGAATGAGAAACTCAGGTCTAACTCTAGTAATCTTTGAACCCGTGATGTTCAATTCTGATATATTTCGTCTCTAGTTCATCCGATCCAGAAACTCAGGTCTAACTCTTGTAATATTTGAACCAGTTATGTTCAATTCGGATATATTTCGTCTCAAGTTCATACGAACGAGAAACTCATGTTTGACTCAAGTAATCTTTGAACTTGTGATGTTCAATTATGATATATTTCGTATCCAGTTCATCCGAATGCAAAACTCAAGTCTAACTCTAGTAATCTTTGAACCCGTGATGTTCAATTCTGATATATTTCGTTTCTAGTTCATCCGATCCAGAAACTCAGGTCTAACTCTTGTAATCTTTGAACCAGTTATGTTTAATTCGGATATATTTCGTCTCAAGTTCATACGAACGAGAAACTCATGTTTGCCTCAAATAATCTTTGAACTTGTGATGTTCAATTATGATATTTTTCGTCTCCAGTTCATCCGAACGAGAAACTCATGTCTAACACTAGTAATCTTTGAACTTGTGATGTTCAATTATGATATATTTCGTCTAAAGTTGATCCGAACGAGATACTCAGGTCTAAAACTAGTAATCTTTGAACCTGTGATGTTCGATTCTGATATATTTCGTCTCCAGTTCATCCGAACGAGAAACTCAGGTCTAAAACTAGTAATATTTGAACATGTGATGTTCGATTCTGATATATTTCGTCTCCATTTAATCTGTACGAGAAAATCAGGTCTAACTCTTGTAATCTTTGAACCTGTAATGTTCGATTCTGATATATTTTGTCTTCTGTTCATCCGAACGAGAAGCTCAGGTCGAACTCTAGTAATATTTAAACTTGTGAATTTCTATTCTAATATATTACGTCTCTAATTCATCCGAACGAGAAACTCAGGTCTAACTCTAGTAATCTTTGAACATGTGATGTTCAATTCTGATATATTTCATCTCCAGTTCATCCGAACAAGAAACTCAGGTCTAAAACTAGTAATATTTGAACTTGTGATGTTCGATTCTGATATATTTCGTCTCCATTTCATCCAAACGAGAAACTCAGGTCTAACTCTTGTAATCTTTGAACCTGTAATGTTCAATTCTGATATATTTCGTCTTCAGTTCATCCGAACGAGAAAATCAAGTCTAACTCTAGTAATCTTTGAACTTCTGATGTTCAATTATGATATATTTTGTCTTCTGTTTATCCGAACGAGAAGCTCAGATCTAACTCTAGTAATCTTGGAACCTGTAATATTCAATTCTGATATATTTTATCTCGAGTTTATCGGAACGAGAAACTCAGGTCTAACTCTAGTTATATTTGAACCTGTGATTTTCAATTCTGATATATTTCGTCTCAAGTTGATCCAAACGAGAAACTCAGGTCTAACTATAGTAATCTTTGAAACTGTGATTTTTAATTCTGATATATTTTATCTTCAGTTCATCCGAACGAGAAACTCAGGTCTAACTGTAGTTATATTTGAACCTGTGATATTCAATTCTGATATATTTCGTCTCCAGTTCATCCGAAACTCCGGTCTAACTCTAGTAATCTTTGAACCTGTGATGTTCAATTCTGATATATTTCATCTCCAGTTCAACCGAACGATAAACTCAGGTCTAAAACTAGTAATCTTTGAACTTGTGATGTTCAATTCTGATATATTTCGTGTAAAGTTTATCCGAACGAGATACTCAGGTTTAACTCTAGTAATATTTGAACCCGTGATGTTCAATTATGATATATTTCGCCTAAGGTTGATGCGAACGAGAAACTCAGGTCGAACTCTAGTAATCTTTGAACCTGTGAATTTCAATTCTGATATATTTCGTCTCCAGTTCATCCGAACGAGAAACTCAGGTCTAACTATAGTAATCTTTGAATCTGTGATGTTCAATTCTGATATATTTCGTCTCTAGTTCATCCATCCAGAAACTCAGGTCTAACTCTAGTAATCTCTGAACCTGTAATATTCAATTCTGATATATTTCATCTCAAGTTTATCGTAACGAGAAACTGAGGTCTAACTCTAGTTATATTTGAACATGTGATTTTCAATTCTGATATATTTCGTTTCAAGTTAATCCGAACGAGAAAATCAGGACTAACTCTAGTAATCTTTGAACTTCTGATGTTCAATTCTGATATATTTTTTCTTCTGTTTATCCGAACGAGAAGCTCAGATCTAACTCTAGTAATCTTTGAACTGGTAATATTCAATTCTGATATATTTCATCTCAAGTTTATCGGAACGAGAAACTCAGGTCTAACTCTAGTTATATTTGAACCTGTGATTTTCAATTATGATATATTTCGTCTCAAGTAGATCCGAACGAGAAACTAAGGTCTAACTCTAGTAATCTTTGAACCTGTGATTTTTAATTCTGATATATTTTTTCTTCAGTTCGTCCGAACGAGAAACTCAGGTCTAACTCTAGTTATATTTGAACCTGTGATATTCAATTCTGATATATTTCGTTTCCAGTTCATCCGAACGAGAAACTTCGGTCTAACTCTAGTAATCTTTGAACCTGTGATGATCAATTGTGATATATTTCATCTCCAGTTCATCCGAACGAGAAACTCAGGTCTAAAACTAGTAATCTTTGAACCTGTGATGTTCAATTATGATATATTTCGTCTAAAGTTTATCCGAACGAGATACTCAGGTCTAACTCTAGTAATATTTGAGCTTCTGATGTTCAATTCTGATATATATTTTGTCTTCTGTTAATCCAAAATAGAAACTCATGTCTAACTCTAGTAATCTTTGAACCTGTGATGTTCATTTCTGATATATTTCATCTCAAGTTGATCCGAACGATAAACTCAGGTCTAACTCTAGTAATCTTTGAACCTGTGATGTTCAATTCTGATATATTTCATCTCAAGTTGATCCGAACGAGAAACTCAGGTCTAACTCTATTTGTAGTTGCAGGAATTCCCACACTATACCCTTGTTAAGATTCTATAGAAATCTATTGGAAATCAATTAAACTTCAAAGATTTAAACGACACTTTACTATTCAAATCTCAGAAATATTTACAGAATTGGAAGAAATCAAGATTACAAATATTCTCTTGAAGTTTCTCTCTCCTCAAGACTCTTTCAACTCTCAAAAACACATCATCATTTTTTGGATCTATCGAACCCTTTATATAGGGATTTACATAATGGATGACAGCTAAGTTTTCCTCCTTTTTCGATAAATCTATTCTGCGATCTCATCGTAATTACTACAATATTCTCTATCGCAAGAACGATGACCTTCGCAAGATCAACGTATTCTTCTTTTACTTGTTTCAACGTCATCTTCTTTTGATTATTCTGTGACGCTCGTGAGACGTTGTTAAAAATTGGCAGTGACACTCGCAGAAACGTTGTTAATATCGCAGGAATAGCGTTGTAGCGATATTCTGGTCCTACATCTTGCCTCTTCTCATGTCTTTTCTGCGAAGAAGAGAATACCATGAGAACCAATATTCTTTATTACCCTCGCAACTTCTTTCTCTTTTATACTTTCTTCTCGACAAGATTCCGTTAATCTAGCCTTTCTTACACGTGTTGTGAATTCCTTCATTTATTGACACGTCTCTACTCAATAGGCCCACCCCCTTTTGCCTATAAAAGGTAGAATTCAGTTTCAAAACTAATTTTCTTCTTCCGTTTCCTCATCTTCCTTACTTGTCTACTTCGTCTTCTGTCTGCAACTTTTCTTCTTCTTCATATTCTTCTTCTACTGTTCTAATGGAGTCATCAAGGTATGTTTCTTGACTTATGACATTTATTTAAGCCAATTTTTACCTTCATTCTCCAATCTTTCTTATTTGATTCTTCATAACTTCCATGTTATGTCTTCTCTTCAGCGAAACTAAACAATCCACGATTCAAAACCCTAATACTCGCAAAAGACTAGTAGAGAAGGAGAAGAAGAGGAGTTCTGCGAATGATAAGGTAGTAAGAAACATATTTTATTTCCTAATAACAATATTTTTGCCTCTGTGTCTTATCTGAGTTATTGTTCGCAGAATGACGAGAACCATGTTAAGCCTCCCAAAAGATCTCGACACTTTAAGACACTTGGGGAAGATCTCATTATGCCCACATTAAAATCCGTGAAGATTACTCCCACACCATCGTAACCAAATCTTTCTAATTTTGTTTGCGAGAATATCGCTACCCATACTTATACTTCTTTGACAAATCAAGCTTTTAAAATTGCTGTGACTGAGACTCCTTATAGTCCTTTACGACCTTCAACTGTTGTTTTTCCACATACTCCTCCTAACAACTCAACCATCACAAATGATCGTTAACTTGCTCTTATTACTACTTCATCTTCTACACCCCTTCCTTCATCAAACGAAACTTTTGCAGGCGTTGATGTTGCTTTTAAAATCTTGTCTAACATTTTAGACAATGCTAGAAAATCTTCCACTGACCCTGTTCAGCATGAAGCTTGCAAGACTCTACTCAAGTATTTTGGCTCTGATGGTAATGCTTCCCGAGCATCTTTGGAAAATGAGATTGAAGCTCTGAGGAAAAGCCTTCAAGTTAAAACTGCTGAATGTGATACTTTGAATCATATGCTTCACAACTCTTCTCTAGACTACGAGAATCTTCGCAGAAAAAATGACGAGCTGAAAGGTACATTTTTCTTTCCTATGCTCTTTGGTTTTTCTGTTTTACTTTTATATTTTCTGTACTCAGGCTTCCTTCTTAAATTCTTGATTCACATATTAGTTTCAAATCAGACTCGTTTCATAGAAAGACTCAAATTTGAATCTATAGATGAAGAAGATCGCGTTGAAAGAGATTCTTGGATGGATCAACATACTAGACTAGACAATCTTTACACTTATTAAATTGATCACATAAATAATCTTACTAATGAGAATAATCAATTATTGCAAAGGAAGAATTTATTAAGTGGCGAGGTTGATCGCTTCTCATACTTGTTTTTAAGGCTAATTTGGCGATTGAATCTTTATCAGATGAGAATAAGACTTTGTCCCAAGAAAACATAGATTTTCAAGCTTGATGGCGATTTCCTCGTAGCAATTAAGTAATCTTCAAAGCATATGTAATAATCAAGAGCAATCTCTTCGCTCTCTTAAGAATGAGCTCAAGGAATTAACTGAATCATCTGCTGCCGAGAAGGATAAACTTATCAAGGGTAGATTAACTCTTAGTTTAAGAGCCAGCGAACTTCAAGACCAATACTCTCAATTAAAGGAATCTCATTCTTTATTAGCAAATGAAAACTCATATCTTCGCAACAAAGAAGAAAGCATGAAATCTCGTCTGAAGGGTATGGTTGGCGATAAATTCGATGATGCCATGAATCAATGGGAGAACTGTTTATTTGCATTAATCCAAAACTTAACCTCGCAAAAAGAAGGTAGTCAATTGACTGCCTCTCTTATTGATCTTCTTATAAAATTTTGAATTATATTCCTTGTGAAATTTTTATCTAACTGATCCTTTATTATTTTGTTACTCGCAGAATCCGAAAGAAATCTTCATTCTACCATCGCTGATCTGACCACTAAATTGGATAAAGTTCGCAAAAAAAATAAGTCTCTTGTTTCCAATTATCTTGATTCCCGCGATAAAGCAGAAAGAAGACTTGATTATCTCGAATACTTTAAAAACATAGAGATTAGGAATCATGATAGAAGTTTCCTTCGCAAGGTCCACCTCAGTGCTGAAGATCTTGTGAACGAGATTCTTCTCTCCAATTCTCTCCCTCCTGTATCTGTTCCTCCTCTAAAGGTTGATAATGATGAAATTCCTCTTCCCATGGATGAAGATTTAGAGTTTACTAATGATGAAGAAAATACCACTCAAGAAGATGGTGAAGAAGAATAAAAAAGAAGTCATCCCAAAGAAGCAGCTGCGGGTGGCGAAGTAAATGTTGATGAAGAGTTAAAAGAAAGAGAGACTCATGATGAAAAGGATGCTGAAGAAGCTGATAACTCTGGCAGAAATAATAAATCTGACGAGCAAGAAGAATAAATATGGCGAAGCCATCGCTGAAACTTGAATTTTATCTTTGCTTTATTTTTCTTCTTCTTTCTTGCGAGCGATGTAATTTTTGAGACTTTTTAGAATTTAACTTTCAATTTAGCTTACTTTGAACATTTTCAAGGAAGATAATGAAATCTTACTTCTCTATTCCCTTACTTGCCCTTCATTATCTTTCTTGAAATGGTGAATCATTTTCGGTATCTTCTTTAAGGAATTGTGTTGTTGCATTGTTCGCGAAAGTATGAATATATCTGCGATACAATAAATATTGTTGCGATGTTCTGAAAAATTCTGAAGTAATCTGCGATGTGAATAATTTTCCTTCTTATATATGGTTCTGCGATGAATGAATACTTCCTGCAATCTTAGAATGGAATAGTTAATTGGTAGGATTATTCTTTTGGTCTTATTTTTCCTTCCTAGGAAAAGGTCTTATTTTGCCAAACATTTTCTGTCTGCGAAAAAATCGCAGGATTTCTTAACATTTGCATGTAACTCGGGTCTAACTCTGGTAATATTTGAACATGTGATGTTCAATTCGGATATATTTCGTCTAAAGTTTATCCGAACGAGATACTCATGTATAACTCTAGTAATCTTTGAGCTTCTTATGTTCAATTCTGATATATTTTGTCTTCTGTTCATCCGAAATAGAAACTCAGGTCTAACTCTAGTAATCTTTGAACCTGTGATTTTCAATTCTGATATATTTCGTCTCAAGTTGATCCGAACGAGAAACTCATGTCTAAATCTAGTAGTCTTTGAACCAGTGATTTTTAATTCTGATATATTTTGTCTTCAGTTCATCTGAACGAGAAACTCAGGTCTAACTTTAGTAATCTTTGAACCTGTGATGTTCAATTATGATTTATTTCGTCTCCAGTTCATCCGATCCAGAAACTCAGGTCTAACTCTAGTAATCTTTGAACCTGTTATGTTCAATTCTAATATATTTCATCCACAGTTCATCTGAACGAGAAAATCATGTCTAACTCTAGTAATCTTTGAACCCGTTATGTTCAATTATGATATATTTCGTCTCCAGTTCATCCAAACGAGAAACTTAGATCGAACTCTAGTAATCTTAAACCTGTGAATTTCAATTCTGATATATTTCGTCTTCATTTCATCCGAACGAGAAACTCAGGTCTAACTTTTGTAATCTTTGAACCTGTAATGTTTAATTCTGATATATTTAATCTCCAGTTCATCCGAACGAGATACTCAGGTCTAAAACTAGTAATCTTTGAACCTGTGATGTTCAATTCTGATATATTTCGTCCCCAATTCATCTGAACACGAAACTGAGGTCTAACCATTGTAATCATTGAACATGTGATTTTCAATTCTGATATATTTCGTATCCAGTTCATCCAAATAAGAAACTCAGGTCTAACTCTAATAATCTTTGAACCCGTGATGTTCAATTCTGATATATTTCGTCTCTAGTTCATCCGATCCATAAATTCAGGTCTAACTCTTGTAATCTTTGAACCTGTTATGTTCAATTCGGATATATTTCGTCTCCAGTTCATCCAAACGAGAAACTCAGGTCTAAAACAAGTAATCTTTGAACATGTGATGTTCAATTCTGATATATTTCGTCTTCAGTTCATCCGAACGAGAAAATCAGGTCTAACTCTAGTAATCTTTGAACTTATGATGTTCAATTCTGATATATTTTGTCTTCTGTTTATCCGAACGATAAGCTCAGATATAACTCTAGTAATCTTTGAACCTGTGATGTTCAACTCTGATATATTTTATCTCAAGTTTATCGGAACGCGAAACTCAGGTCCAACTCTAGTTATATATGAACCTGTGATTTTTAATTCTGATATATTTCATCTCAAGTTGATCCAAACGAGAAACTCAGGTCTAACTCTAGTAATGTTTGAACCTGTGATATTCAATTCTGATATATTTCATCTCAAGTTTATCGGAACGAGAAACTCAGGTCTAACTCTAGTTATATTTGAACCTGTGATATTCAATTCTAATATATTTTGTCTCAAGTTTATCCGAACGAGAAACTCAGGTCTAACTCTAGTAAAATTTTAACATGTGATGTTCAATTCTGATATATTTCGTCTAAAGTTTATCCGAACGATATACTCAGGTCTAACTCTAGTAATCTTTGAACTTCCGATGTTCAATTCTGATATATTTTTACTTCCGTTCATCCGAAATAGAAACTCAGGTTTAACTCTAGTAATCTTTGAACCTGTGATTTTCAATTCTTATATATTTCGTCCCAGTTCATCCGAACGAGAAACTCAGGTCTAAATCTAGTAATCTTTGAACCTGTGATGTTAAATTTCGACATATTTCGTCTCCAGTTCATCCGAACGAGAAACTCAGGTCGAACTCTAGTAATCTTTTAACCTGTGAATTTAAATTCTGATATATTTCGTCTCCAGTTTATCCGAACAAGAAACTCATGTGTAACTCTAGTAATCTTTGAACCTATGATGTTCAATTCTGATATATTTCATCTCAAGTTTATCAGAACGAGAAACTCAGGTCTAACTCTAGTTATATTTGAACCTGTGATTTTCAATTCTGATATATTTCGTCTCAAGTTGATCCAAACGAGAAACTCAGGTCTAACTCTAGTAATCTTTAAATATGTGATGTTTAATTCTGATATATTTCGTCTAAAGTTTATCCGAACGAGATACTCAGGTCTAACTCAAGTAATCTTTGAACTTCTGATGTTCAATTCTGATATATTTTGTCTTCAGTTCATCCGAAATAGAAACTCATGTCAAACTCTAGTAATTTTTGAACTTCTGATGTTCAATTCTAATATATTTTGTCTTCTGTTTATCCGAACGAGAAACTCATGTCTAACTCTAGTAATCTTTGAACCTGTGATATTCAATTCTGATATATTTCGTCTAAATTTTATCCGAACGAGATACTCAGGTCTAACTCTAGTAATATTTGAACATGTGATTTTTAATTCTGATATGTTTCGTCTCAAGTTGATCCGAACGAGAAACTCAGGTCTAACTCTAGTAATCTTTGAACCTATGATGTTCAATTCTGATATATTTCGTCTAAATTTTATCCGAACGAGATACTCAGGTATAACTCTAGTAATCATTGAGCTTCTGATGTTCAATTCTGATATATTTTGTTTTCTATCTATCCGAAATAGAAACTCAGGTCTAACTCTAGTAATCTTTGAACCTGTGATGTTCAATTCTGATATATTTTGTCTCAAGTTGATCCGAACGAGAAACTCAGGTCTAACTCTAGTAATATTTGAACCTGTGATTTTTAATTATGATATATTTTGTCTTCAGTTCATCCGAACGAGAAACTCGGGTATAACTCTAGTAATCTTTGAACATGTGATGTTCAATTCTGATATATTTTGTCTCCAGTTCATCCGATCCAAAAATTCAGTTCTAACTCTAGTAATCTTTGAACCTATAATGTTCAATTCTGAAATAGTTCATTTGAACGAGAAACTCAGGTTTAACTCTAGTAATCTTTGAACTTGTGATTCTCAATTCTTATATATTTCGTCCCCAGTTCATCCGAACGAGAAACTCAAGTTTAACTCTAGTAATCTTTAAACCTGTGATATTCAATTTCGACATATTTCGTCTCCAGTTCATCCGAACGAGAAACTCAGGTCTAACTCAAGTAATCTTTGAACTTGTGAATTTCAATTCTAATATATTTCGTCTCTAGTTCATCTGAACTAGAAACTCAGGCCTAACTCTAGTAATATTTGAACCTGTGATGTTCGATTCTGATATATTTCGTCTCCATTTCATCCGAACGAGAAACTCAGGTCTAACTCTTGTAATATTTGAACCTGTAATGTTCGATTCTGATATATTTCATCTTCGGTTCATCCGAATGAGGAACTCAGGTCGAACTCTAGTAATCTTTGAACTTATGAATTTCAATTCTGATATATTTCGTCTCCAGTTCATCCGAACGAGAAACTCGGGTCTAACTCTAGTAATATTTGAACCTGTGATGTTCAATTCTGATATATTTCGTCCCCAATTCATCTGAACGCGAAACTGAGGTCTAACCATTGTAATCATTGAACATGTAATGTTCAATTCTGATATATTTCGTATCCAGTTCATCCAAATAAGAAACTCAGGTCTAACTCTAGTAATCATTGAACCCGTGATGTTCAATTCTGATATATTTCGTCTCCAGTTCATCCGATCCAGAAACTCAGGTCTAACTCTTGTAATCTTTGAACCTGTTATGTTTAATTCGGATATATTTCGTCTCCAGTTCATCCAAACGAGAAACTCAGGTCTAAAACAAGTAATCTTTGAACATGTGATGTTCAATTATGATATATTTCGTCTTCAGTTCATCCGAACGAGAAAATCAGGTCTAACTCTAGTAATCTTTGAACTTATGATGTTCAATTCTGATATATATTGTCTTCTGTTTATCCGAACGATAAGCTCATATCTAACTCTAGTAATCTTTGAACCAGTGATGTTCAATTCTGATATATTTTATCACAAGTTTATCAGAACGCGAAACTCAGGTCCTACTCTAGTTATATATGAACCTGTGATTTTTAATTCTGATATATTTTATCTCAAGTTGATCCGAACGAGATACTCAGGTCTAACTCTAGTAATATTTCAACCTGTGATATTCAATTCTGATATATTTCATCTTAAGTTTATCGGAACGAGAAACTCAGGTCTAACTCTAGTTATATTTGAACCTGTGATATTCAATTCTAATATATTTCGTCTCAAGTTGATCCGAACGACAAACTCAGGTCTAACTCTAGTACTCTTTGAACATGTGATGTTCAATTCTGATATATTTCGTCTAAAGTTTATCCGAACGAGATACTCAGGTCTAACTCTAGTAATCTTTGAACTTCCGATGTTCAATTCTGATATATTTTTACTTCCGTTCATCCGAAATAGAAACTCAGGTCTAACTCTAGTAATCTTTGAACCTGTGATTCTCAATTCTTATATATTTCGTCCCCAGTTCATCCGAACGACAAACTCAATTCTAAATCTAGTAATCTTTGAACCTATGATGTTAAATTTCGACATATTTCGTCTCCAGTTCATCCGAACGAGAAACTCAGGTCGAACCTAGTAATCTTGGAACCTGTGAATTTCAATTATGATATATTTCGTCTCCAGTTCATACGAACAAGAAACTCATGTGTAACTCTAGTAATATTTGAACCTATGATGTTCAATTCTGATATATTTCATCTCAAGTATGTCGGAACGAGAAACTCAGGTCTAACTCTAGTTATATTTGAACCTGTGATTTTGAATTCTGATATATTTCGTCTCAAGTTGATCCAAACGAGAAACTCAGGTCTAACTCTAGTAATCTTTGAACATGTGATGTTCAATTTTGATATATTTCGTCTGAATTTTATCCGAACGAGATACTCAGGACTAACTCAAGTAATCTTTGAACTTCTGATGTTCAATTCTGATATATTTTGTCTTCTGTTCATCCGAAATAGAAACTCAGGTCTAATTCTAGTAATCTTTGAACTTCTGATGTTCAATTCTGATATATTTTGTCTTCTGTTTATCCGAGAGAGAAACTCATGTCTAACTCTAGTAATCTTTGAACCTGTGATATTTAATTCTGGTATATTTTGTCTCGAGTTTATCGGAACGAGAAACTCATGTCTAACTCGAGTAATATTTGAACCTGTGATTTTCAATTCTGATATGTTTCGTATCAAGTTGATCCGAACGAGAAACTCAGGTCTAATTCTAGTAATCTTTGAACCTATGATGTTCAATTCTGATATATGTCGTTTAAGGTTTATCCGAACGAGATACTCAGGTCTATCTCTAGTAATATATGAGCTTCTGATGTTCAATTCTGATATATTTTGTCTTCTGTTCATCCGAAATAGAAACTCAGGTATAACTCTAGTAATCTTTGAACCTGTGATGTTCAATTCTGATATATTTCGTCTCAAGTTGATCCGAACGAGAAACTCATGTATAACTCTAGTAATATTTGAACCTATGATTTTTAATTATGATATATTTTGTTTTCAGTTCATCCGAACAAGAAACTCAGGTCTAACTTTAGTAATCTTTGAAAATGTGATGTTCAATTCTGATATATTTCATTTCCAGTTCATCCGATCCACAAACTCAGGTCTAAATCTAGTAATATTTGAATATGTGATTTTCAATTCTGATATGTTTCATCTCAAGTTGATCCGAACGAGAAACTCAGGTCTAACTCTAGTAATCTTTGAACCTGTGATGTTTAATTCTGATATATTTCGTCTAAAGTTTATCCGAACGAGATACTCAGGTATAACTCTAGTAATCTTTGAGCTTTTGATGTTCAATTCTGATATATTTTGTCTTCTGTTCATCCGAAATAGAAACTCATGTCTAACTCTAGTAATATTTGAACCTGTGATGTTCAATTCTGATATATTTCGTCTCAAGTTGATCCGAACGAGAAACTCATGTCTAACTCTAGTAATATTTGAACCTGTGATTTTTAATTCTGATATATTTTGTCTTCAGTTCATCCGAACAAGAAACTCGGGTATAACTCTAGTAATCTTTGAACCTGTGATGTTCAATTCTGATATATTTCGTCTCCAGTTCATCCGATCAAGAAACTCAGTTCTAACTCTAGTAATCTTTGAACCTGTGATGTTCAATTCTGATATATTTCGTCTAAAGTTTATCCAAACGAGATACTCATGTATAACTCTAGTAATCTTTGAGATCCTGATGTTCAATTCTGATAAATTTTGTTTTCTGTTCATCCGAAATTGAAACTCTGGTCTAACTCTAGTAATCTTTGAACCGGTGATGTTCAATTTTGATATATTTCGTCTCAAGTTGATCCGAATGAGAAACTCAGGTCTAACTCTAGTAATCTTTGAACCTGTGATTTCTAATTATGATATATTTTGTCTTCAGTTCATCCGAACGAGAAACTCAGGTCTAACTCTAGTAATCTTTGAACCTATAATGTTCAATTATGAAATAGTTCATTTGAACGAGAAACTCAGGTTTAACTCTAGTAATCTTTGAACCTGTGATTCTCAATTCTTATATATTACGTCCCCAGTTCAACCGAACGAGAAACTCAAGTCTAACTCTAGTAATCTTTAAACCTGTGATGTTCAATTTCGACATATTTCGTCTCCAATTCATCTGAACAAGAAACTTAGGTCTAACACTAGTAATCTTAGAACCTGTGAATTTCAATTCTGATATATTTTATCTCCAGTTCTTCCGAACGAGAAACTCAGGTCTAACTCTAGTAATATTTGAACCTGTGATGTTCGATTCTGATATATTTCGTATCCATTTCATCCGAACGAGAAACTCAGGTCTAACTCTTGTAATCTTTGAACATGTAATGTTCGATTCTGATATATTTCGTCTTCAGTTCATCCGAACGAGAAACTCAGGTCGAACTCTAGTAATCTTTGAACTTGTGAATTTCAATTATGATATATTACGTCTCCAGTTCATCCGAACGAGAAACTCAAGTCTAACTCTAGTAATCTTTGAACCTGTGATGTTCAATTCTGATATATTTTGTCTCCAGTTCATCCGATCCTGAAACTCAGGTCTAACTCTAGTAATCTTTGAACCTGTAATGTTCAATTCTGAAATACTTCATTTGAACGAGAAACTCAGGTTTAACTCTTGTAATCTTTGAACCTGTGATTCTCAATTCTTATATATTTCGTCCCCAGTTCATCCGAACGAGAAACTCAAGTCTAACTCTAGTAATCTTTAAACCTGTGATGTTCAATTTCGACATATTTCGTCTCCAATTCATCCGAACAAGAAACTTTGGTCTAACTCTAGTAATCTTTGAACTTGTGAATTTCAATTATGATATATTACGTCTCCAGTTCATCCGAACGAGAAAATCAAGTCTAACTCTAGTAATCTTTGAACCTGTGATGTTCAATTCTGATATATTTCGTCTCAAGTTGATCCGAACGAGAAACTCAGGTCTAACTCTAGTAATCTTTAAACCTGTGATTTTTAATTATGATATATTTTGTCTTCAGTTCATCCGAACGAGAAACTCGGGTCTAACTCTAGTAATCTTAGAACCTGTGAATTTCAATTCTGATATATTTCGTCTCCAGTTCATCCGAACGAGAAACTCAGGTCTAACTATAGTAATATTTGAACCTGTGATGTTCAATTCTGATATATTTCGTCTCTATTTCATCCGAACGAGAAACTCAGGTCTAACTCTTGTAATCTTTGAACCTGTAATGTTCGATTCTGATATATTTCGTCTTCAGTTCATTTGAACGAGAAACTCAGGTCGAACTCTAGTAATCTTTGAACTTGTGAATTTCAATTATGATATATTACGTCTCCAGTTCATCCGAACGAGAAACTCAAGTCTAACTCTAGTAATATTTGAACCTGTGTTGTTCAATTCTGATATATTTTGTCTCCAGTTCATCCGATCCTGAAACTCTGATCTAACTCTAGTAATCTTTGAACCTATAATGTTCAATTCTGAAATACTTCATTTGAACGAGAAACTCAGGTTCAACTCTAGTAATCTTTGAAACTGTGATTCTCAATTCTTATATATTTCATCCCCAGTTCATCCGAACGAGAAACTCAAGTCTGACTCTAGTAATCTTTGAACATGTGATTTTCAATTCTGATATGTTTCGTTTCAAGTTGATCCGAACGAGAAACTCAGGTCTAACTCTAGTAATCTTTTAACCTGTGATGTTCAATTCTGATATATTTCGTCTAATGTTTAACCGAACGATATACTCAGGTATAACTCTAGTAATCTTTGAGCTTCTGATGTTCAATTCTGATATATTTTGTTTTCTGTTCATATGAAATAGAAACTCAGGTCTAACTCTAGTAATCTTTGAACTTGTGATGTTCAATTCTGATATATTTCGTCTCAAGTTGATCCGAACGAGAAACTCATGTCTAACTCTAGTAATATTTGAACCTGTGATTTTTAATTCTGATATATTTTGTCTTCAGTTCATCCGAACAAGAAACTCAGGTCTAACTCTAGTAATCTTTGAACCTGTGATGTTCAATTCTGATATATTTCTTCTCCAGTTCATCCGATCCAGAAACTCAGGTCTAACTCTAGTAATATTTGAACATGTGATTTTCAATTCTGATATGTTTCATCTCAATTTGATCCGAACGAGAAACTCAGTTCTAACTCTAGTAATCTTTGAACATGTGATGTTCAATTCTGATATATATTTCGTCTAAAGTTTATCCAAACGAGATACACAGGTATAACTCTAGTAATATTTGAGCTTTTGATGTTCAATTTTGATATATTTTGTTTTTTGTTCATCCGAAATAGAAACTCAGGTCTAACTCTAGTAATCTTTGAACCTGTGATTTCTAATTATGATATATTTTGTCTTCAGTTCATCCGAACGAGAAACTCAGGTCTAACTCTAGTAATCTTTAAACCTGTGATTCTCAATTATGATATATTACTTATCTAGTTCATCCGAACGAGAAACTCAAGTCTAACTCTAGTAATCTTGGAACCTGTGATGTTCAATTCTGACATATTTCGTCTCAAGTTGATCCGAACGAGAAACTCAGGATAAACTCTAGTAATCATTGAACTTGTTACATTCAATTCTGATATATTTTGTCTCAAGTTGATCCGAACGAGAAACTCAGGTCTAACTCTAGTAATCTCTGAACCTGTGATTTTTTATTATGCTATATTTTGTCTTCAGTTCATCCGAACGAGAAACTCATGTCTAACTCTAGAAATTTTTGAACCTCTGATGTTCAATTCTGATATATTTTGTCTCCAGTTCATCCGATCCAGAAACTCAGGTCGAACTTTAGTAATATTTGAAATTGTGATATTCAATTCTGATATATTTCATCTCAAGTTTATCGGAAAGAGAAACTCAGGTCTAACTCTAGTAATCTTTGAACTTCTGATGTTCAATTCTGATATATTTTGTCTTCTGTTTATCCGAACGAGAAACTCATGTCTAACTCTAGTAATATTTGAACCAGTGATGTTCAATTATGATATATTTCGTCCCCAATTCATCTGAACGAGAAACTGAGGTCTAACAATTGTAATCATTGAACATGTGATGTTCAATTCTGATATATTTCGTATCCAGTTCATCCGAATGAGAAACTCAGGTCTAACACTTGTAATCTTTGAACCTGCGATGTTCAATTCTGATATGTTTCGTCTAAAGTTTATCCGAACGAGATACTCAGGTATAACTCTAGTAATCATTGAGCTTCTGATGTTCAATTCTGATATATTTTTTTTTTCTGTTCATCCGAAATTGAAACTCAGGTCTAACTCTAGTAATCTTTGAACCTGTGATGTTCAATTCTGAAATATTTCGTCTCAAGTTGATCCGAACGAGAAACTCAGGTCTAACTCTAGTAATCTTTGAACCTGTGATGTTCAATTCTGATATATTTCGTCTAAATTTTATCCGAACGAGATACTCAGGTCTAACTCTAGTAATATTTGAACTTGTGATTTTCAATTCTGATATGTTTCGTATCAAGATGATTTGAATGAGAAACTCAGGTCTAATTCTAGCAATCTTTGAACCTGTGATGTTCAATTCTGATATATGTCGTCTAAAGTTTATCCGAACGAGATACTCAGGTCTAACTCTAGTAATATATGAGCTTCCGATGTTCAATTCTGGTATATTTTATCTTCTGTTCATCCGAAATAGAAACTCAGGTCTAACTCTAGTAATCTTTGAACCTGTGATGTTCAATTCTGATATATTTCGTCTCAAGTTGATCCAAACGAGAAACTCAGGTTTAACTCTAGTAATATTTGAACCTGTGATTTTTAATTCTGATATATTTTGTCTTCAGTTCATCCGAACAAGAAACTTAGGTCTAAATCTAGTAATCTTTGAACCTGTGATGTTCAATTCTGATATATTTCGTCTCCAGTTCATCCTATCCAGAAACTCAGGTCTAACTCTAGTAATATTTGAACATATGATTTTCAATTCTGATATGTTTCGTCTCAAGTTGATCCGAACGAGAAACTCAGGTCTAACTCTAGTAATCTTTGAACCTATAATGTTCAATTCTGAAATAGTTCATTTGAACGAGAAAATCAGGTTTAACTCTAGTAATCTTTGAACCTATGATACTCAATTCTTATATATTTCGTATAAAGTTTATCCGAACGAGAAACTCAGTTCTAACTCTAGTAATCTTCAAACCTGTGATATTCAATTTCGATATATTTCGTCTCCAGTTCATCCGAACGAGAAACTTAGGTCTAACTCTAGTAATCTTTGAACCTGTGAATTTTAATTTTGATATATTTCTTCTCCAGTTCATCCGAACGAGAAACTCAGGTCTGTGATGTTCGATTCTGATATATTTCGTCTCCATTTCATTCGAACGAGAAACTCAGGTCTAACTCTAGTAATCTTTGAACCTGTGATGTTCAATTCTGATATATTTCGTCTCAAGTTGATCCGAACGAGAAACTCAGGTCTAACTCTAGTAATCTTTGAACCTGTGATGTTCAATTTTGATATATTTTGTCTCCAGTTCATCCGATCGAGAAACTCAGGTCTAACTATAGTAATCTTTGAACCTATAATGTTCAATTATGAAATAGTTCATTTGAACGAGAAACTCAGGTTTAACTCTAGTAATCTTTGAACCTGTGATTCTCAATTCTTATATATTTCGTCCCCAGTTCATCCGAACGAGAAACTCAAGTGTAACTCTAGTAATCTTTAAACCTGTGATGTTCAATTTCGACATATTTCGTCTCCAGTTCATCCGAACGAGAAACTCAGGTCTAACTCTAGTAATCTTTGAACCTGTGAATTTCAATTCTGATATATTTCATCTCCATGTAGGGACAGAATATCGCACGATATAAGGTTACGAACATAGTAACCAATACAAGAGAGAAATGTCGCAATATAATGTGATAATAGAAGAAACACGGGAGAAGTGTGAAGGGTTTGCGAATATAGAATAAACTTACGATCAGAGGTTGCGATACTTCGTAGGTTATATACAGTTGTATAGATTTCACTATAAATAGTAGTTCAAATGTTAAATTTGGAGGTTCTTTAAGTGAGTGTTAGAAAAAGTCTTAGGAGAGAGAACAAAGAAAGTTGTAGCTGTTCTAATCTCCATTAACATATTTCTTTGTAATCAGTTGAGAATATTAATCAAAATTGTCATTCTTCATCAAGAACTTCTTAAAGTTTTATAAATTCTATTGAGGGTGTAGTTGTAGGATTTCCTGTAACTACATAATTGGCGCTAGAAACAAGGATTGTTATAACAGAAATTTGAAGGAGTTTTGGAAATTTGAAGATCAAATGGAGTCAGTGGATGAAGATTACAAAAGAGAAGAATGTAATATGATCACAAAGACAATGATTGATGAATTTCATAACAATATGAAGGGAAGGATACACAAACGAGATTATAGAGGGAGAAAGATCATGGAAGTGGAGAAAATAACAACTTTGAAAGAATGGGAAAAGCAGAAAATCACATTTTCTGTAGAGGAAATTCCAAGTGAAGACTTGAACCACACTTCACTATTAGTAGTCACAATTTCGATCATGCGAGAGGAAAAGAAAGCTACAAAATCTATAGAAAAATGGAAATTGAACCGAGTTTTGATTGATACAGGGAGTTCTGTTGATATTATATTCTATCATGCACTTAAGGGGATGGGGATTAAAGATGAAGAGATCACAAATTCAGAATGTCATATCCATGGATTGGGAAAATCTACAACAAAATCCAAAGGGGAAATAATGTTACGAGTACCGCTGGGAGAAATCGAAACACACATAGTTTCATGTGTGGTAGATATGGAATCTCCATATAATATGCTTATGGGAAGACCATGGATTCATGTGATTAAAGCTGTTGCTTCAACATTACATCAATCAATTAAGTTTCCTACACCAAGCGGAATACAAGAAATAAAAGGGGATCTTGATAGTGCAAAGTTTTGTTATAAGATTGAAGTAAAACAGTGTGGAGGAAGAGCAAGAAAGAAACAATTTCGTAGAAAACTTGCGAAAGAAGCGAAAAAGGAAGAGGAGTTCAGAGTGTATGCAATAAGAGCAAGAGAGGGAAAAGCAATACCAAATGAGATCCCAGAAAAATAAGGAGAACCAATGAAAGTAATCAAAGAACCAACACCTATGGGAGAGCAAAATCCTAGATACGTTGCAGAAGAACCAACCAAAGAAATAAATATTGGAGTTGAAGAGGAACCTTTAATCTTGCGAATTGGAACTAAGATGGACGAAGAAGAAGAGAAAAGAACTATTGATCTCTTACGAGAATACAAATATATATTCGCAGGAAGTGTAGATGAAATACCAGGAATTGATCCATCAGTGGCGTTTCATAGATTGAACATATATAAAAGCGTAAGAACATTCAAACAAAGAATAAGAAAGATCTTGCAAAATTATCATGCACAAATAGAAGAAGAATTACAAAAGATGCTGGATGCAGGAATCATAAGAGAAGCAAAATACCCAGAGTGGATTGCGAATATGGTCATTGTTCCGAAGAAGAATAAAGGGATAAGAATTTGTATAGATTACACTGATCTAAACAAAGCCTGTCCCAAAGACAGTTTTACATTGCCATACATACCACAAATGGTGGAGTCAGCTGCAGGTCATGATAGATTCACTTCACTCGATGGATATAAAAGGTACAATCAAATATCACTCGCAGAAGAAGACCAAGAACATACTGCCTTTTTCGCTCCAAGAGGTTTATATTGTTATGTGAAGATGCCATTTGGTCTGCGAAATGCGGGTGCTACATATCAACAAATGGTCGAAAAGGTGTTCGCAAAGTGGATACATAAAACCTTAGAGGTGTATGTAGATGATATGCTGATAAAAAGTAAAGAGGCCAAAGATCATGTGCAAGATTTGAAGGAAATATTTGAGCAAATGACAAAATTCAATATCAAATTGAATCATGAAAAATGTGTAATTGGAGTTGCATCAGGGAAATTTTTGGGATACATAGTATCAAAGGAGGGGATACAAGTCGATCCAGAGAAAGTACATGTAGGTACTGAATATCGCAAGATAATAGTTCACGAGTATCGTAATAAATAAAGGAGAAAAGAGTTATAAAATGATACGATGATAGAAATAGCGCGGAGAAATATGAAGTTTTACGAGGATGAATTGCGATACTTCGCAATTCATATACAGCTGCATAAGTTTTACTATAAATAGGAGTTCAAATGTAAAATTCGGGAGGTTCTTTTAATAAGTGTAAGAAATTATCTTAGGAAAGAGAATAGAAAAAGTTGTAACTATTCTAGTTCCATTTTGATAATTCTATGTAATCAACTAAGAGAATTAATAAGAAAATTATCATTCACCATCAAGAACTTCTTGAGTTTTTACTAATTCTATTGAGGGTGTAGTTGTAGATTATTCTGCAACTACATAATTGGCGCTAGAAACAGGGACTTGAGAATTGTGGTAGCCTAAATTTGATGGAATTGTGGAAAATTTGAAGATCAAATGAAGTCAGTAGATGGAGATTGCAAAAAATAAGAATGTAATATGATCACAAAGACAATGATTGATGAATTTCATAGTAATATGAAGGGAAAAATATACAAGCGAGATTGTAGAGGAAGAAAGATCATGGAGGAAGAAAAGATAACAACTTTAGAAGAATGGTAAAAGCGGAAAATCACATTTTCAGCAGCAGAAATTCCAAATGAAGACTTGAACCACACTTCACCATTGGTGATCACAATTCCGATCATGCTAGAAGATAAGAAAGCTGTAGAAAAATGGAAATTAAACCGAATTTTGATTGATACAGGGAGTTCTGTTAATATCATATTCTATCATGAACTTAAGGGGATGGGAATTAAAGATGAAGAAATCACAAATTCAAAATGTCTTATTCATGTATTAGGAAAATCTACAACAAAATCTAAAGGGGAAATCGCGCTGCAAATATTACTAGGAGAAATCGAAACACATGTAATCTTGTGTGTGTGATAGATATGGAATCTCCATATAACATGCTGATAGGAAGGCCGTGGATTCATGCGATCAAAGATTTTGCTTCAACATTACATCAGAGAATCAAATTTCCTACACCAAATGGAATACAAGAAATAAAAGGAGATCTTGATAATGCAAAATTTTGTTATCAAATTGAAGTAACGCAATGCGGAGGAAGAGCAAGAAAGAAACAGCTTCGTAGGAAACTTGCGAAGGAAACAAAAAAGGAAGAAGAATTCCGAGTGTATACAATAAGAGCAAAGGAAGGGAGAGGTATACCAAATGAGATTCCAGAAAAAGAAGGGGAACCATAAAAAATAATCAAAGAACCAACACCTATGGGGGAGCAAAGTCCAAGCTATGTTGCAGATGAACCAACTAAAGAAATAAATATTGGAAGTAAAGAGGAGCCTTTATTCTTGCGAATTGGAACTAAGATGGATGAAGAAGAAGAAAAAAGAACTATTAATCTTTTGCGAGAATATAAAGATATCTTCGCAGGAAGTGTAGATGAGATACCAGGAATTGATCCATCAGTGGCGTGTCATAGATTGAACATAGATAAAAATGTAAGACCATTCAAACAAAGAATAAGGAAGATATCACAAAATTATCATGTACAGATAGAAGAAGAATTACAAAAGATGTTGGATGCAGGGATCATAAGGGAAGCAAAATATCCAGAATGGATTGCGAATATGGTCATTGTTCCGAAAAAGAATAAAGGAATAAGAATTTGCATAGATTTCAATGATCTAAACAAGGCATGTCCCAAAGACATTTTTCCATTACCAGATATACCACAAATGGTGGAATCAGCTGCAGGTCATGATAGAGTCACTTCACTTGATGGATATAAAGGGTATAATCAAATATCACTCGCAGAAGAAGATCAAGAACATACTGCCTTTTTTTGCTCCAAGGGGTTTGTATTGTTATGTGAAGATGCCATTTGGTTTGCGGAATGCGGGTGCTACATATCAACGTATGGTTGAAAAAGTGTTCGCGAAGTGGATACATAAAACTTTGGAGGTATATGTAGATGATATGTTGATAAAAAGAAAGGAAGCTAAAGATCATGTGCAAGATTTGAAGGAAATATTTGAGCAAATGAGAAAGTTCAACATCAAATTAAATCCTGAGAAATGTATAATTGGGGTTTCGTTTGGAAAGTTCTTGGGATACATAGTATCAAAGGAGGGAATACAAGTTGATCCAGAAAATTTCAAAGCAGTTCGTGACATGCCAACACCTGCAACGGTAAAAGAAGTACAAAAGCTAAATGGACTCTTGGCTTCACTTGGAAGATTTATTTCGCGAATGTCAGATAAGTGCAAGCATTTTTTCAACATACTTAAGAAGGGAGCAAAATTCAAGTGGACTGATGAATGTGAAAAAGCTTTTCAAGGAATCAAAGAATACCTCGTAAATACATCTATACTACAGAAACCAGAGAGACGAAGAATTATTGGTATACCTCGCAACAACTCCATATGCTCTAAGTGCAGTTCTGTTGCGAGCAGACACAGGAGTAGAAAGGACCATTTACTACATTAGTAAAACCTTTAATGAAGCAGAGAAGAATTATTCTAAAATGGAGAAGTTAATCTTAGCCCTGGTTTATGCATCATTCAAGTTACGAATATACTTTCAAGCACATGTGATAAAAGTGGTAACCAAAGTCCCAATTGAATCAATCATGAAGAACACAAAAAGGTCAGGAAGAATAGAAAGGTGGAATGCACAAGTAAACCATTACAAGATAAAATACGAAGTATTGTCATCGCAAAAATCACAAGTCGTCGCAGATTTTTGGCAGAATTTCCTTTGGAAGAAGATGAAGCAGTAGAGGAAATGATGGATGTTGAAGAAGAATTTGGAAATCCAAAAGACTTGTTAACAGAACCAGATAGATGGGAAATTCTAGTGGACGGATCATCCAATAGTGAGGGAAATGGAATTGGAGTCGTGTTGATTTCACCAGAAGGAGAAAGAACGGCATTCTCATTCAGACTAGAATTTGCATCCACGAACAATGAAACAGAGTACGAAGCTGTAGTGCATGCATTAAAGATCGCAATAGAAAAGAAGCTTGAAAGTATAAGGATAACAAGTGATTCGCAGTTAGTGATTTGTCAAATTAAGGGGAATATACCACAAATGAATCTTCTTTGAAGAAATACAAGAAACTCGTTGAGGAATTATCTGCGAAGATACCAAAATTAAAATGGAGACATATATCTAGAAAATATAACCGTCTCGCAGATGCTTTTGCATTTATTCCAAGCATGATGACAAATCCAAATACAAGAAATATCCAAATACAGACAATTCAACACCCATCAGTGGACAAAGAGAAAGAAATTGAGGAAGCTGTTGCGATGGAAGTAGAAAGAGAGTTATCAAATAACATCGCAGATTGGAGAAAAGAAATTCATGCATATCTCGAAACATGAGAAATATCCAGGAACAGACTAGAAGCACATAAATTAAAGAGTCGTGCAACAAACTATGAGTTGCGAGAAGGAATTTTATATAGAAAATCTTTCAATGGACCACCTCTCAGGTGCTTAACTCGCGAAGAAGGAGAAAAAATATTGAAGATGTTACATGGAGGAGAAGCTGGCAATCATAGTGGGGGAAGATCTCTAGCATATAGAGCAAAGATACAAGGATATTACTGGCCTTATATGCATACAGACGCAAAATTGTTCGTACGAAGATGCAAGGAATGTCAACGACATGGTAAAAGAATTCATGCACCAGGGGCCACATTAACTTCTTCAACAAGCTCCTGGCCTTTTGGTAAATGGGGGTTGGATATTGTTGGACCATTTATACTGGATCTGGACAAAGGCGATACTTGATAGTTGCAACAGATTGTTTCACGAAGCTCGCAGAAGTAAAAGCAGTACAGCATATTCGTGATAAAGATGTTTTTACATTCATATTTGAGAACCTCATTTGCAGGTACGGGGTTCCAAACACAACTAGTATCTGATAATGGAAAACAATTTGAGGGGCAGAACATAGAGATGTTACTCAGTGCTTTTAGGATAAAAATGTGGGAAGTCAACCCCGTTATATCCACAAGCTAATGGACAGGCAGAAGCAACAAATAAAACAATCGCAGATACAATCAAAAAGAAATTAGAAGGACATCTCAAAGGATGGTGCGAGCAAGTACCTAGCGCAGTTTGGGCATACAATACAACTAGAAGAGAAGCAACTGGAATGTCTCCTTATTGTCTAACATATGGAGTAGAAGCAGTATTACCCACAGAGGTTGTAATTTCGACAACAAAGAAAGAAGCTTGGGAAAGAAATTTAAGTGCGGGAGTAATATTAAGTGAATTGGATGATTTGGAAGAAAAAAGAGAAAAGGTGTTGCACCATATGAAGATTTATCAGGAACGATTAGCTCGAGAATAAAATAAGAGAGTCATTGAACGTGAATATAAACCAGGTGATTTGGTCATGCGAGAAACACCTCGATATCAAAAAGAAAATGGAGGAAAATTAGCACCAAAATGGGATGGACCATATGTTATTAAAGAAGTTGTAAGAAGCGGAGCTTATCGGCTGATGGATTCAGAAGGGAGAGACATGGGTTTGAGGCTTGGTAGACCTTGGAACAGACTATATTTGAAAAGGTATTATCCATAAAACTCATGAAAAAAATTTACGAATATTGTTTGCTCGCAGGAAATTGGGAAACGTTACGAGTTTCAAAATTTATATTGCGATTAAACTTTCATTAATTTGCGAATAAAAGACCGCAATCTGTGATCAGCCTCTAAAAAATAAAGAGAGCCGCAGAAAATTTTATACAGGCAAACCTTTGTGGCGTACACCCTAGTTCGCGAAGCTATAATTCGTAAGAGGCAAAGTCCTAAAGTACGTCATTTAAGGGGGTACCTATAACGTGTCTAAGGGTAACCGGAACACCACCAAGGGACCTTAGTACATGGTAAAAATTTTGGGGTACAACCCAATAATGGGGTACCTATCCGGGTTAGACACCTTTGATTCTCACCTAATCTAGCGACATTACGCAATATAAAATGCGGTGTAAGAGGATTTAGGTTGGGCGACTAAGGCATACTGTCTTTCCCAAGAAGTGCAGAAAACGATCAAGGCGTCGAGGTACACGGTTGAGTCAAGAGTGCCGGGTGAGGTTGAACCACATCTGCCATTTTTGAAAAGTCTTGGCAAATGATGCACTTGTCCCAAAGATACCCCATAGGGTGCAACCTCGTAACTATAAGCCCTATAGGAAAAAAGGATAAGAGGTTGCGATCAAAAGCTGGTTGTTGGCAGAACCGGATGGGAAGAGCTAACCTTGTATGGTCGATGTACGCTTCCTTGAAGGGGCAACCAGGGGGAAGATAAAGGGAAGCACCATCCATTAGGGAGATGATACGTGCTATAAGACGCAAATGTCACGAGGCTTCTTGTTTGCGAAAACATAAAGGCTTGTCATATTTGTACAACAAATGAAGTTCTGCGAGCATTCTAAAAAAATAATAATAATAATAATAATAATAACTCGCAGAATGAAACAAAGAAGTTAAGATGAGATCAATGGGTTATTACATGAAAGTGTAAAAACGTCCTGCGATTTCATCGCAAGACGATAATGTCACGAGGTTGTATGTTCGCAAGAATGTTCAGGCTTGTCATATTATCGCAAATACAAAAATTTACTACAAAAGAGGTGGCAAAATAAGACCTTTACTTAGGAAGGCATGATAAGACCACAGAAATTAATGAAATTCATTACATCAACACCTGCAACGGTAAAAGAAGTGCAAAAGCTAAATGGACTCTTGGCTTCACTTGGAAGATTTATTTCGCGAATGTCAGATAAATGCAAACATTTATTCAACATACTTAAGAAGGGAGCAAAATTCAAGTGGACTGATGAATGTGAAAAAGCTTTTCAAGGAATCAAAGAATATCTTGCGAATACATCCATATTACAGAAACCAGAGAAAGATGAAGAATTATTGGTATACCTCGCAACAACTCAATATGCTTTAAGTGCAGTTCTATTGCGAACAGGTGCAGGAATAGAAAGGCCCATTTACTACGTCAGTAAAACTTTTAACACATCAGAGAGAAATTATTCTAAAATGGAGAAGTTAATCTTAGCCTTGGTTTATGCATCATTTAAGTTGTGAATATACTTTCAAGCGCATGTGATAAAAGTGGTAACCAAAGTCCCGATTGAGTCAGTCATGAAGAACACAAAAAGATCAGGAAGAATAGAAAGGTAGAATGCACAAGTAAACCATTATAAGATAAAGTACGAAGTTTTATCATCGCAAAAGTCACAAGTTGTCGCAGATTTCTTGGCAGAATTTCCTTTGGAAGAAGATGAGGCAGTAGAAGAAATGATTGATATTGAAGAAGAATTTGGGAATCCAAAAGACCTATTAACAGAACCAAATATATGGGAAAATTTAGTATACGGATCATCCAACAGTGAGGGGAATGAAGTAGGAGTTGTGTTGATTTCACCAGAAGGAGAAAGAATAGCATTCTCATTCAGACTAGAATTTGCATCCACGAACAATGAAACAGAGTACGAATCTGTAGTACATGTATTGAAGATCGCAATAGAAAAGAAGCTCGAAAATATAAGAATAACAAGTGATTCTCAGCTGGTAATTTGTCAAATTAAAGGGGAATATACCACAAATGAGTCTTCTTTGAAGAAATACAAGAAACTTGTTGATGAATTATCTGCGAAGATACCAAAATTAAAATGGAGGCATATAATAAGAATATACAATCGACTCACAGATGCTTTTGCATTCATTCCAAGTATGATGAAAAACCCTAATACAAGAAATATCAAAATACAGACAATTCAACATCCATCAGTGAATAAAAAAGAAGAAATTGAGGAAGCAGTTGCGATGGAAGTAGAAAGGGAACTACCAGACGACATTGCAGAAGATCTCGCAGATTGGAGAAAGGACATTCATGCATATCTCGCAAAAGGAGAAACACCCAGGAACATACTAGAAGAACATAAATTAAAGAGTCGTGCAACAAATTATAAGTTACGAGAAGGAATTTTATACATAAAATCTTTCAGCGGACCACCTCTTAGATGTTTAACTCGTGAAGAAGGAGATAAAATATTGAAGATGTTACATGGAGGAGAAGCTGGTAATCATAGTGGGGGAAGATCTCTAGCATATAGAGCAAAAATACAAGGTTATTACTGGCCTTATATCCACACATACGCAAAATTGTTGGTGAAACGATGTAAAGAATGTCAACGACATGGGAAAAGAACTCATGCGCCATGGGCACCATTAACCTCTTCAACAAGCTGCTGGCCTTTCGGTAAATGGGGATTGGACATTGTTGGTCCATTTTTACCTGGATCTGGGCATAGAAGATACTTAATAGTCGTAACAGATTATTTCAAGAAGCTCGCAGAAGTAAAAGCAGTACAACATATTCGTGATAAGGATGTTTTTACATTCATATTCGAGAATATGATTTTTATGTATGGAATTCCAGCACAATTAGTATCTGATAATGGGAAGCAATTTGAAGGGAAGAATATAGAGATGTTACTCAGTGCTTTTAGGATAAAATGTGGGAAATCAACTCCATTATATCCACAAGCTAATGGACAGGAAGAGGCAACAAATAAAATAATCGCAGATATAATCAAAAAGAAATTAGAAGGACATCTCATAGGGTGGTGCGAGCAAGTGCCTAGTGCAGTTTGGGCATACAATACAACTAGAAGGGAGGCAACTGGAATGTCTCCTTATTGTTTAACATATGGAGTAGAAGCAGTATTGCCAACAGAGGTTGTAATTCCGACAACAAAGAAAGAAGCTTGGGAAAGAAATTTAAGTGCAGGGGTGATATTAAGTGAGCTGGATGATTTGGAAGAAAAAAGGGAAAAGGTGTTGCGACATATGAAAATTTATCAGGAAAGATTAGCTCGAGAGTATAACAAGAGAGTTATTGAACGTGAGTATCAACCAGGTGATTTGGTCATGCGAGAAACACCTCCCTACCAGAAAGAAAATGGAGGAAAACTAGCACCAAAATGGGATGGACCATATGTCATTAAAGAGGTTGTGGGAAGTGGAGCTTATCGGCTGATGGATCCAGAAGGGAAAGACATAGGTTTAAGACTTGGTCGACCCTGGAATAGATTGTACTTAAAAAGGTATTATCCATAAAACTCATGATAATTTTGCGAATATCATTTACTTCCACAGAAACTGCCAAAATTAAAAATTTTAAAATTCTTATTGCGATCAGCTTTCATTAAAGAAAGACGCAAAAGTTTATTTGCGATCAGCTTTCATAGAAGAAAGCCGCAAACTGTGATTAGCTTTCAAAAAAGAAAGAAAGCCGCATAAATTTTACACATGCAAACCTTTGTGACGTACACCCTAGTTCGCGAAGCAACATTTCGCAAGAGGCAAAGTCCTAAAGTACGTCATTTAAGGGGGTACCTATAAGCATGGCTCAGGGGAAACGGAACACCACCACGGAACCTGAGTACATGGACATTACGGGGTACATAACCCAAAAACGGGGTACCTATCCGGGTAAGACACCTTGGATTCTCAACCTAATCTTGCGATGTAACATGATTTAGGTTGGGCGACTAAGGCATACTGTCTTTCCCAAGAAGTGCAGAAAACGATCAAGGCGCCGAGGTACACGGTTGAGTCAAGAGTGCCGGGTGGGTTTGAAGCACATCTGCCATTCTTGACAAGTCTTGGCAAATGATGCACTTGGCCCAAAGATACCCCATAGGGTGCAACATCGTAACTATAAGCCCTATAGGAAAAAATGATAAGAGGTTGTGAACAAAAGCTGGTTGTTGGAAAAACCGGATGGGAAGAGCTAACCTTGTATGGTCGATGTACGCTTCCTTGAAGGGGCAACCAAGGGGAAGATAAATGGCAGCACCCTCCATTAGGGAGCTGATACGTGCTATAAGATGCAAATTTCACGAGGCTTTTTGTTCGCAAGAACATAAAGGCTTGTCATATTTGTGCAACAATCATATTTCTGCGAGTAAAATAAAATATATATATATATACTCGCAGAATTAAATACAAAGAAGTTAAGATGAGATCAATGGGTTATTACATGAAAGTGTGATAACGTCCTGCAATTTCATCGCAAGACGATAATGTCACAAGGATGTATATTTGCAAGTATATTCAGACTTGTCATATTATCACAAACACAAAAATATTGTTAAGATAAGGTCAAGGGGCTGAGGCATGCGAGTGCATCAACGTCCTGCGACTTTATCGCAAAAGAGGTGGCAAAGTAATACCTTTACTTAGGAAGGCGTGATAAGACCACAAAAACTAATGGAGTCAATTCTGTCAATACCATTGGAGATTCTTTATATTCTTTATATTCTAAACAAGAATATGTATCAAGAATTCCTACCAAAAGAGGCAATTTTATTCGCAATCAAGGACGGATATTTCATACTCATTAAATTCTTCAAGGATGGAACACTTCTTATACTTCTTCAAGTATGTTTCATAATTCTTATACTTCTTCAAGGGTGTTTCATAATTCTTATACTTCTTCAAGGATGTTCCATAATTCTTATACTTCTTAAAAGATATTTCATAATTCTTATACTTCTTCAACGATGTTTCATAATTTTCATACTTCTTCAAGGATGTTTCATAATTATTTAAGGAGGTTTCATACTTCTTATACTTCAAGGGGGACATTTTTTATTTACTTCGCAACAACCTGAAACTTCGCAACTTAAACGGAGGAAGATATTCTAATACTTACAACAACAGTTGATCACCTGAAGAGCAATAATAAGGGGAAAGAAAATACTAAGCTAAATCTTTAAGATATGTTATTTCTCTTCATATGATCAATTTATGCAAATCAAGAAAGTATTCAATTCATTATCGCAAAATATAAAATATACTTCTTAAGGAACATAAACAGTAAGCAGAATTATTTGTAAAAAGAGAACCAACAGTAACCAAGAGAAAGAGTTCAAAAAAGAGAAAAGAGGATTAACGATAACTTGGGAAAAGAAGTTTATCATGCTTGATGCTCTTCATCAACACTTTGTGTTGGATCTTTAAGATGAGTAGGATCATCAGCAATGTTCAATTCTTGCGAAACATTACCCTCTGTATAGCCTACAATAGGAGCTTCTCCTTGAGGGATAGATTCTTTTTCACCATCAAGTCCTTCATCTTCACTTTCGTAATCAAAGTCACTATCAGGATCACGAGCAACTTCATCATCAGATATTTCCAGAGGTTCAATTTTCACTGGAGACAAGGATCTTGATAAGAGAACGTTGTTTACGAAGACTTGAGCTTTCAGATGACTTTCATGGAGTAGAGATTTCTGGTGGTTAGTATCTTCAATATCTTTGACATAAGCAAGATGGTTAAATCTCCTATTGGCACGATCACGAGAATTGATCAAACGAGTAGAAAGCAAAGCGTTCTTCTTGAGAAGCTCAGAATAGGTGATCTCTAATCCATCTTTAGCATTGCGAAGATTGTTCTCAGATTCTGCGAGTGAAACAAAATTCAAAGAATCAATTCTGCGAATATAGCAAAATTTAAAGGTATATCAGATGCAGTCAAATTTTAATGACTACCTTCTCTTTGTGAAGTAAGAAATTGAGCTAAAGATAGACAACAATTCTTCATCTGATCCATAGCTTTATCAAAATCATCACCAACTAATCCTTCAAGTCTGGATTGAAGCTTTTGATCTTTGGAAAGAAGATATTTTTTATCCTTCGCAAGTTTTGCATTAAGGTTTTCTAGTTGGGAATAATCTTCTTTAAGTTTATTCCTCTTAGTGTTCAAGATTATATTCTTATTAAGAAGGGATTTCTTCTCGGCAGCAGAAGAACTTCTCTCTGCATCTGAAGACTTCTTTAATTCCTCAAGTTCACCTTTTAACAAATAAAGGAGATTTTCTTGATCACAACATTTACTCTGAAGAATATTCAATTGGTGCGAAGAAACTGCCATTGTATTCAAATACGAATATCTTTCTTCTGATAAGGTTTTATTCTCTTCTAATAGGGTTTCTATTCTTAAATAGTCTTTAGTTAAAGAAGAAGTGAGCTGAGATATTTCATCATTCAAAAATTTGTGATCGTAAATTAGTTGGGTATTTTCTTGAAAAGGAGCATCTAAATTGTCAAGAGCACATGAATGAAGACTAGATAAGTGGGAAAATTGGTTCAAAAGACTTTCATGCTTGGCTCGAAACTCTTCTGCGACTGATTCATGATGAAGTACTAACATTATACATTTCTGGATTGATTCTATAAAGGGGAATGGGTTTTAATGGGTGTTCCAAACATACGAGAAATAGAAACAAACAAAAGGAGAAAATATAAAGATAATAGCAATACCTTTTAATGCATCATTCCTCTTACGAAGGATTGCACAATCTATAGAATCATTTTGAAGATGATGATTCTCTTTACGAAGATTCTCACACTCCGCTTTCAAAGACTCCTGAGTTTGGCGAAGCAATTCAACTTATTTTTCCAGGGCTTGACGTGAAATAGAAATATCAGGATTGATGAAGTTATTGAGCATTTCGCAAAATTTAGACTGCGAGCGAACATTTGAAGACCTCGCAGTATTACTTAAAACATCAGATAACATCTGGAAAGATGAATAAATTTCATCTCGAACTTCTTGAGGAAGGGGATAAGAATTCTAAGGAATAAGAGCAAGTTGTAAATTGCTTGGAGCAACGGCACTAAAAGGGTTAGGAGCTAAAATAGGTTTTTCACGAGAAGGGGTTGAGAAGGTCACTTACGAAGGTTGATCTTGAAGAAGTGTTGATAAATTGACAGGGGTGGGAGACTAAAAACTGGGTAATGGAGTAGAGGAAGGAGTATGCGAAGAAGTGCTTTCACGAGGAGGAGAGGGAAATTCTTTATCCATCACAGGAAGGAAATCACTAATTGAAATTGATGGCTTGGACTTGATATTACGAGATCTCTTGGTAAGGTTGGATTCTTCACCGACATACGAATCAAAATGTAGATTAAAAACTGAGGCAACAATATAACTGAGGCAACAATATATTGTTTCAGAAGGAAGACAGAGTATTTTAACTACCTTTTGATTCTCGGATCTTCTTGTTCGAGGGTTAGGGTTTGAGCTTTTAGTTGGAGATTTCATTTGAGAAGCAATTTTGCTAAAAGAAATCAAAGTCAAATAATGGATTAAACGGAAATAAAAGAGATAAACAAGTGAAAGATGCAAGAGATAAAAGAAAATTACCTCGGAGAACTCATGATGGGATTAACATGAAGAGAAGGCAGTAACCGAAGATGTAATATGAGAAGAAGATGAAGTTTCAGAAGTAAAAAGAGAAGGTAAAAAAGATAAGGAGGAGAATAAAAGGAGTATTTATAAGGGAATAGTTAGGAAAAGACGGTTACAAAAGACGTGTTCGAATTCCAAAAATAATAAGTAACGGTTATATTCTCACGATCATTACTTCTTTACAGAAATGACATGAGAAGAGGCAAGATGTAGGGACAGAATATCGTACGATATAAGGTTACGAACATAGTAACCAATACAAGAGAGAAATGTCGCAAGATAATGCGATAATAGAAGAAACACGGGAGAAGTGTGAAGGGTTTGCGAATATAGAATAAACTTACGATCATAGGTTGCGATACTTCGCAGGTTATATACAGTTGTATAGATTTCACTATAAATAGTTGTTCAAATGTTAAATTTGGAGGTTCTTTAAGTGAGTGTTAGAAAAAGTCTTAGGAGAGAGAACTGAGAAAGTTGTAGCTGTTCTAATCTCCATTAACATATTTCTTTGTAATCATTTGAGAATATTAATCAAAATTGTCATTCTTCATCAAGAACTTCTTAAAGTTTTACAAATTCTACTGAGGGTGTAGTTGTAGGATTTCCTGCAACTACACTCCAGTTCATCCGAACGAGAAACTCAGGTCTAACTCTAGTAATATTTGAACATGTGATGTTTGATTCTGATATATTTCGTCTCCATTTCATCCGAACGAGAAACTCAGGTCTAACTCTTGTAATCTTTGAACCTGTAATGTTCGATTCTGATATATTTCGTCTTCAGTTCATCCGAACGAGAAACTCAGGTCTAACTCTAGTAATCTTTGAACATGTGAATTTTAATTCTGATATATTTCATCTCCAGTTCATCCGAACGAGAAACTCAGGTCTAACTCTAGTAATCTTTGAACCAGTGATGTTCAATTCTGATATATTTCATCCCCAATTCATCTGAACGAGAAACTGAGGTCTAACCATTGTAATCATTGAACATGTGATGTTCAATTCTGATATATTTCATATCCAGTTCATCCGAACGAAAAACTCAGATCTAACTCTTGTAATCTTTGAACCTGCGATGTTCAATTCTGATATATTTCGACTCAAGTTCATCCGAACGAAAAACTCAGGTCTAACTCTAGTAATCTTTGAACATGTTCAATTCTGATATATTTCGTCCCCAAATCATCTGAACGAGAAACTGAGGTATAACCATTGTAATCATTGAACATGTGATGTTCAATTCTGATATATTTCGTATCCAGTTCATCTGAATGAGAAACTCAGGTATAACTCTAGTAATCATTGAACCCGTGATGTTCAATTCTGATATATTTCGTCTCCAGTTTATCCGAACGAGACACACAGGTCTAAAACAAGTAATCTTTGAACATGTGCTGTTCAATTCTGATATATTTCGTCTTCAGTTCATCCGAACGAGAAAATCAGGTCTAACTCTAGTAATCTTTGAACTTCTGATGTTCAATTCTGATATATTTTGTCTTATGTTTATCCGAACAATAAGCTCAGATCTAACTCTAGTAATCTTTGAACTTGTGATGTTCAATTCTGATATATTTATCTTAAGTTTATCGGAACGCGAAATTCAGGTCTAACTCTAGTTTTATTTGAACCTGTGATTTTTAATTCTGATATATTTCATCTCAAGTTGATCCGAATGAGAAACTCAGGTCTTCCATATTCATGCAAATTGATAACCTTACTACGAATGGGTTATCATGTACTTCACAACCTTCTGGAATTTCAGTAGCTTCAAAAGAAATTTTACGTTTCTGCCAATCTTCAAGTCGCGAAATTTTTGCGATGTTCATTACTTCCTTTCCTTCACCATCCCTCGCATATACCCTGCTTAACACATTATCATGAAAATTCTCTATGGTTTTATATGAGTGAACAATAGAATTACAGAAAACATTCCTTGCTTTTGATCCCACTTCTATATGTAGGGTTTCTTTTCCCTTTTCTTGTACTGTGTTCTCCCTGCGAGTTATGACTGGAGCATGTGGTAATTGTTGCGACTGTGTTTGCTTAAGTAAAAAGTGATCCAGTTTTCCTTGATCAATCATTCGCAAGATAATCCTCTTGATATTATTGCAGTTATTTGTAGAATGTCCATGAAAATGATGATACGAACAAAATTCATGACTTCTTGGACCCACTGGTGGTTCCTTTCCCATATTCCATGGAGTTGGTATATGCTCTATCAAGATAATTTCCTGCCATATATTTTCTACACTTGTATTCAAAGGTGGAAACTTTATTTCTTCTCTTATCATTCTTTGACCTCCTTGACCATTGTTATAATTTTGTCTATGATTTCCTTGTCCAAAATAATTTTGCCTTTGTCCCCCATAATTTTCCTGATGTTGATCTAATCTTGGGATCTGGGTATTTCCTCCTCGATTATAGAAATTCCTCTCTCTATCATACTCTTCTTGATCTCTGCTACCCATTGCGACCATTTTTGGCTGGCTATTATTGATTTTCTTCTCTTCTGAAATTTGCGAAGAAGTTTGCGAGGATGTTTGCGAAGTACCTGCTACGACATTGATTATTTTATGAAGTAAATCTGCTCTTGTATTTTGATTGTTAGTGTTTGCTACTGGATATGACTCCATATTGTTTTGCTTTTCTTCTAATGTAATGTACTCCTCTTGCAATTCTCGTAACTCTGTCATCATTATGGAATTATTTCTTCTGAAGATTTGAACATACAGTTGTTCATTTGCGAACATCGCATTTATGAAAGACAGAATCAAATATCTCTCATCCACGCGCCCTGCCATATCACTGCACATAGTCTTCCATCTTCTTACCAAATGCTTCAAACTTTCACCAATCCTTTGTTTTAAACCAAACACATCTTTAATACCAAGCCGTGAGGAATGATTTGTGATATATTCTCCAAGGAAAGTTGTTTGTAAATGATTAAATGATGTAATAGTATTCTTAGGAAGTCATTCGAACCACTTTAGAGCCTCTCCTGTTAAGCTTGATGCGAAGTACTTGCATAATACAGCATCGTGATTCTCCCATTGTAACATGCATCTTATATATGCTTTAATGTGCTGAATAGCACATGAAGTCCCGTCAAAGATACCGGTAAGTGCAGGCAGATTTCATTTTGGTGGAATCCCTCCCAATTGTACTTCTATAGCAAATGGAGTCCTCACAGCTTCTTCTATTGCTTCATCTAATTGCCTTCTATCTCCTCCTCTTATATTGTTTATCATCCCTCTCATTTCCGCTAATTCTCGCAAAATCCGTGCATTTGCCTCAGAATTCTCATCCATTGGTCTCTTCAACGCAGCCTCTCTTCTTCTACGTTCTTGCGCCTCTTCTCTTGCGATCCTTCGCATTCTATCATATTCTTCATTAGTGTTTTCATTTGCACAATTTTGCAAATATCTTCTTTCTAAATTATCACAATTGTTTTGTTGGAGAGCATCTTGAAATTCTTGTTCTTCCCTTTCTATTCTTCTCATCCTTCTCATGCGAACATCAGGAATTTCTTCTTCTTCATTTCTCCTTCTTCTGTGATTTATTTCTTCTTGATTTGCCTATATTCTGGTTCAAAAGTTTAGTTCATTCCTCGTTATTTCTGTTCGTTGATTTCCAATTCTTCTCTGAATTCTTTCATACTCAATATTTTGATTGTTACGAACCTCTTCACGTCTTCTTACTCCATTCTCGTAATTGTTTTGATGTACTGCTTGTTTTCTCTCAGTTTCTTCCACAAGTTGCTGCTCTTCCTCTCGATTTTCTTCACCATTCTTATTGTTTTCTCTAGGATTTGGCTTGGTTCGTAAATTCTCCATGTTTTGTTCGTGGTTTGGTACTAAAATGAAGCGATTCTCTTGATTTATTTCAACTTGATTCCGTGCTTGTACTTGCATAGTACTTGCATAGTACTTTCATTATTGATTGTTGGTGAATTTTGTCCTTCTCTTTCTGGTCTAACATTTGATCTTGCAACACTTAGAGATTTCCTCCTTTGTAACATCTCATTTTCCCTCCTCAATTCCTGATTCTGTCTTGTTAAATTAGCACGTTCTTCAGCTTCAAACCTTCGTTCTTCTTGAATTCCTTGTCTCAATGTTTCTAATACCTCTCTTTATCTTTCAAGAATTGTTCCTCCCATCAGCCTCCAATTTTCTCTGATTTGTGGTTCTCTATATTCTTCTGTTGGTGTATCAGTTCTCCAAGTATGTATACTCACTCGATCATGATCTATTGCTTTTTGAGCTTGATTTCTTCGATTACTCCCTCTCCTACTAGGTTCTCCTGTTATATTTGCTTCTCCTCCTGCAAGTCTTACACTTCTTCTTACTGCAGTTAATGGTTCTGATATATTTCTTCTTCTTGCCATTTCTCTGATGCAAAATTCTTCAGTTCCCTGTTTCTAGCGCCAATTATGTAGTTGCAGAATAACCTACAACTACACCCTCAGTAGAATTTGTAAAACTTAAGAAGTTCTTGATGAGGAATGACACTTTTCTTATTAATTCTCTCAATTGATTACATAGAAGTATCTAAATGGAACTAGAATAGTTACAACTTTCTCTATTCTCTTTCCTAAGATATTTTCTAACACTCATTAAAAGAACCTCTTGAATTTTACATTTGAACTCCTATTTATAGTAAAATTTGTACAACTGTATATGTGTTGCGAAGTACCGCAACATATCTTCGCAAGATTATTTTATGCTCGCAAATCTTTCATACTTCCCCGTGCTTCCTCTATCATCGCATTGTTTTGGTAGCTCTTTCCTCTTATATTTATTATGATGTTCGTAAGCTAATGTCTTGTGATATTCGGTACTTACACTAACCATTGTAATCATTGAACATGTGATGTTCAATTCTGATATATTTCGTCTCCAGTTCATCCGATCCAGAAACTCAGGTCTAACTCTTGTAATATTTGAAACTGTTAGGTTCAATTCGGATATATTTCGTCTCCAGTTCATCCGAACGAGAAAGTCAGATCTAAGTCAAGTATTCTTTGAACTTGTGATGTTCAATTATGATATATTTCGTCTCCAGTTCATCCGAACGAGAAACTCAAGTCTAACTCTAGTAATATTTGAACATGTGATTTTTAATTCTGATATTATTTGTCTAAAGTTTATCCGAACGAGATTCTCAGGTCTAACTCTAGTAATCTTTGAGCTCCTGATGTTCAATTCTGATATATTTTGTCTTCTGTTCATCCGAAATAGAAACTCAGGTCTAACTCTAGTAATATTTGAACCTGTGATTTTTAATTCTGACATATTTTGTCTTCAGTTCATCCGAACAAGAAACTCAGGTCTAACTCTTGTAGTTGCTGGTTATCTCACAACTACACCCTCATATGAATCCATTAAAATGATTCCTAAATCTAATTAATTTGATATGAAACTAAGAATTTAAATACTAAGATTGTAAAGGAGACACAAAGATTTTTACGTGGTTCGATCAATGTGATCTACATCCACGATGCTTCACTAGTGATTGTATGTCATTACATGATTTTATAATTGAGACTCCATTAATGAATATTTGGAGCTCTAGAATTTTTTGGGGAAGAAGATGATAAAGAAAATAAAATCTCTCTCAAAATTTCTCTCTCCTCCTAAAATTATCCTTCCCTTCACAAAAGACCTCTCCCAATTCTCATGCCTAAATGGCTATTTATATGATCTTACAAAATATGACAGTTGTGTTGTCCCGCCATTTCGGATTTGATAGTTATCTTGCGAACCTTCGTAACTTCATTTCGCGAACTTCTTTTGCTTTCCTCGTGATTTCCTTTGCTCGCAAAATGTTCTTTGCTCGCAAGATGTCTTTTCTCTCCACAATTTCGTAAGTTATCATTTGTTGTGATATTCCGCTCCTACATCTTGCCTCTTTTTTCTTGAATATTGCTTGAAGAGTGATCTTTAAGAAAAAATCACTTGTTGTGGTTGTTGGAGTAGTCTTTGATCTTTGTTGATGAAGGAACGAGCGAAAGAATATCAAACTCAAAAAGTATATACTTGCCTCTATTCTTTTGCGAAGTTCTGAAGCTTTTAAGAAGTAATTAGAAGTATCATCTTGCGAAGTATGAAATGTGCGAAGTATCTTGAAGAAGTATGAAGTATAAGAAATACAAAATATCCTTGAAGAAGTATAAGAAGTACTCAATCCTCGAAATATATAAGAAGTATGAAGTATCCTTAAGAAGTATAAGAAGTATTTAATCTTCGAAATATATAAGAAGTATGAAATATCCTTGATGAGGGTGATAAATATTGCCTCTGTTCATGTGAAATTATTATTCCATTTTTGGTGAGGATTCTTGCTGAGAAGATAAAGAACATAAAATATTTTCTTGGGTATCCATAGTTGCCTCTGTTCTTTATCTATGAAGGAAAATCCTTGATAAAATGTTGAATAATTAAATTGCGTCTCTATTCTTATGTTGCCCCTGCCTCAAGTGGTAACCCTACTAACTTCTGAATTTTTCTGCAAATTTCTGAATTTTTCTGCGAATTTCTGAACTTATGAATAGTGCTGCGAATAGTGCTGTGAATATACTGTTGCGAACATACTGTTGCGAACATACTGTTGCGAATTATGAATAGTCCTGCGAATTATGAAAGGTGTATGTGATGCTTATGCCATAAAATGTTTATGCAATGCTTTTATGATGCAAATATGATGCTTGAATGATGCGAATATGATGTTTGTATGATGCAAATACGATGCTTGTATGATGCAAATATGATACTTGTATGATGTTAATACTTATTTATTATAATGCATAGCTAATGTTTGTGTTACTTAGCTCATTTTGCTGCAGTAAAATTGATATATCTTTGAATTGCCTCTATTCATATAATCATCTTCGCAAGTTTACTTGTGTATTTTCGCGAATGAAATCGCCTCTTCTGGTATGACTTCGTGATATATATTCTTGTAAAAATTCTTCAATGATATTGATGGAATTGTCTTCTTTGATATATATTGTCTTCAAAATTCTTCAATGATCTTGATGGAATTGTCTTCTTTGATATATATATTCTCTTCAAAGTTCTTCAATGATCTTGATGGAATTGTCTTCTTTGTTAGGACTTCATGATATATATTCTTGTAAAAGTTCTTCAATGATATTGATGGAATAAATTTCATGAATTGTTGTGGTCTTATCATGCCTTCCTAAGTAAAGGTCTTATTTTGCCACCTCTTTTGTGATAATATTTTGTATTTGCGATAATATGACAAGTCTGAACATTCTTGCGAATATACAACCTCGTGACATTATCGTCTTGCGATGAAATCGCAGGACGTCTTTACACTTTCATGCAAAAACCCATTGATCTCATCTTATCTTCATTGTTATGTTCTGCGAGTTCTTTTTTCTTTTCTTTTTCTTTTTTTTTTCAGAAGGCTCGCAGAAGTTCAATTGTTGCACAAATATGACAATCCTTTATGTTTTCGCAAACAAGAAGCCTCGTGACATTTGCGTCTTATAGCACGTATCAGCTCCCTAATGGAGGGTGTTGCCCTTTATCTTCCCCCTGGTTGCCCCTTAAAGGAAGCGTACATCGACCATACAAGGTTATCTCTTCCCATCCGGTTCTGCCAACAACCAGCTTTTGATCGAAACCTCTTATCCTTTTTGCCTATAGGGCTTATAGTTACGAGGTTGCACCCTATGGGGTATCTTTGGGCCAAGTGCATCATTTGCCAAGACTTGTCAAAAATGGCAGATGTGGTTCAACCTCACCCGGCACTCTTGACTCAACCGTGTACCTCGGCGCCTTGATCGTTTTCTGCACTTCTTGGGAAAGACAGTATGCCTTAGTCGCCCAACCTAAATCCTCTTACACCGCATTTTATATTGCGTAATGTCGCTAGATTAGGTGAGAATCCAAGGTGTCTAACCCGGATAGGTACCCCATTATTGGGTTGTACCCCTAAATTTTTACCATGTACTAAGGGCCCTTGGTGGTGTTCCGGTTACCCTTAGCCACGTTTATAGGTACCCCCTTAAATGACGTACTTTAGGACTTTGCCTCTTACGAAATATAGCTTCGCGAACTAGGTGTACGCCACAAAGGTTTGCCTGTATAAAATTTTCTGCGGCTCTCTTTCTTTTTGGAGGCTGATCACAGATTGCGGTCTTTTATTCGCAAGTTAATCGTAAATGGCTGTATTTTTTCGCCTTTTAAAAATTCATCGTAAATTTTTCATGTACATAAAATGTTGAATGTTTTCATGAAATGTTTAGTATAAGAAGTATGAAAAGTATGAGAAGTATTAATCAAAATTGTTCTATAGAAATATAGGAATTTAATTTTCTCTATTTTTTGTAATTTTGAAGTCTTTGAAATTTTTTGAGATCGTTAAATTTTTGCGATAAACTCATTTTTGAATCTTGCGATTGTATCACTTTTCACCAATCTAAAAAATCTTTGAAATGTTTTGAAATCTTAGAAATTGTAGAAATCTTGCGAGTATATCGCTTTTGGGGAATAAAATCAAAAATCTTTTGTCTTTATTAAATAAAATATTCAAGGAAATGGTACTTACCTTTCATGTGAGTCGCAAAAATAAGTGTGAGGAGTGAGACTTGAACCCTTGACCTGCTTCTTGGATTTTCTCATGCTATACCAACAGTTCTAACCCTCTCTTGCGAAGTGTTTTTGCGAAATAATCGTCTGTATGAAGTATTTATTTGTGTTACGAATGTTCGCAAGATACATACGTTCGTAAGTTAAATAATTGCGAAGTGCAAAATCATGAACTAAGATGTTGTTGAGAAGTATGTTACAACTACTGTTCGTAAGCTGTTGTGATTTCTCCTTAGTTGATGTTCATGGTGATCTCTGCTTGTTAGCTCAAATTATTTTTATTGTTTCTTCTGCGAACCGATAATCGAATTGATGGTGATCTTCGTCCCCTGAACTGGCAAGCTTCATTCTCACTACCAATATCAATTCTCTTTTGCGTCTTATTCGTTAACCACCACCACAGAGAATCAATGGCCGCAAATCGTTCGCAACTTCCAACCCTTCATTATTACTTGTTGTTTTCTTGATATTTGTCGTCTCTTCACATTATACTTCTCTATCAAAATCTTGGATTAACGATTAAGTACTGACATTCTCCATTGGCAGTTCGCAACTTTAATAAATTTCTGATATTCTTAATAAATTTCTTTGAAATTCATGAATTTGTATGAAGTATTTGTTTGTGTTGCGGGTGTTCGTAAGGTAAGCATCTGCGAAGAAAGAATGAAGAATTTTTGTAAAACTGGGAGTTCAAAAATTTATAGAAAAAACATCATAAGAATAAGAGTTCAATTGTAAATTATGTAATTTATAGAAAGAATGAATGAAAAGCAAAAGTAAGAATTCGCAGAAAAAAAAATGAAATAGGATTCGAATCTGCGTCTTCAAGCTTCTTGGTTACACCCTAGACCATCTGTACTGGCTGCTATTCGTGTTGATATTGTTTGACTTGTAGAACTTAACATCTTTTTTCGCTATCTTCATAAAGCTTCCATTTTTTCTTGATATAAATTCATGCTGCGAAGTAGAACTGTTCATGTTGTGGTTGTTCGCAACGTATTTATTCATCCTGCGATTGTTTGCAAAGTAAGTTCAGAAACTCTTCATTCATCATCTCTTCACGTTTCGTACTTTTTCTTTACTGGTTGATAACGTCTTTGGTCTTCTACAAAGTGGATTGCATTGTCACTGAATGTTATCTAAAGTAAGTGACTGAATTTATTCTCCGCATGAAAGCAAGTTCTTTTGCTCGCTAATGATGGTCTGGCGAACGATATCCTTCCTCACTCTTTATATACAGTTACTTTGATCTAGTATATCTTCACAGAAGTTTGTTAACGTAATGAGTTTATTAATTGTGTCAGTTTCTCCGCTGCTAATGACTCTTTCGTCTTTGAAGTACTTCGTCTTTTGGAGTTTTAACTACTTGCTGAATCCGCAACTTTCTATTCGGCAATTCCTTACACCTGTTCTACTGGCAATTTGTTGTTATTAGGTGATGGAACTTTATTTTGTATGAGAGTCTGCTAGCTCTCTTTTTGTTGCTTATTGGATGACTGTACGAGTTAAACTTCTCTTCTTGCTGCTACTGTTCTTCGCATTGCTAGCATTTTTTGCTGCTACTGTTCTGACGAGGTGATGGAACTAAATTCGCCTAACACGTATTGCTTTAGCATCTCTTGAGTTGTTGTTTTCTCCTTTGAATTCCCAACTATTTATTTCTTCACTTGTACTTCTCTTCACCGCCTGCGATGTTGCATGAAGCTTCTTCATGAGCTATCTTGTTCGCATAGCTTTATTCTCTATTTACCAGAATTCCGTTCTTTGTATTCGCATGAAGAAAGTCTTTGCTTTACGTTTTGAGTGCACTTCATCTTTTCCCTTCAGTCTTATCTTTTCATGTATGAAGAATTTAAAACGCCTTCAGTCAATTGCTGGGTTGGTTTTGAATGTTCTTGTGCGAAATTATTGCACCATCTTGTCCTCTTCCTTAATACCTGATTCCTCCACTAGCTGCTGCTGTTTAGTGAATTTTCAATCACATTTTGTTTAAAATCTCCCAGAAAATTTAAAACAACTTCATCTCTAGTAAGCTCGAAAATTTAAAACGACTTCTCGAAAATTTAATATATGGCATTGTCTGGTAAGCTCGTAATGAAATCATTGTCTTCATCTCTAGTATCTGTTGCAGGAGGATGATAAATTTATGTTACGTTTTCTTGGCTCATGTTATTTATCTTCAAGTAGAGATGAACTTTGTCTTTTAGCTATGATGAATGTATTTAACTTGACCGTAACATCTCTTCGCAGACTCTGCCAAATGCAGTAGACATTTCTTCGCAAAATCCTTCATTGTTGTTCAAACTGAATTGTTGCATATCCCTTTTTTTTTAGCTCTTCTGTGCATTTTATATTTCTTTCCTTCCTATACTAACTTCTTTACTTGTATGTCTTTGTAGGTCTTCTGTGTTTCCTTTTTAATGTAAAAAGTTTTTGTGACTTGTCCATGATCCTATATCTTCTTCGCGTCATCTACACAGTACTGATGCAGGTCACTGTACACCTTCTTCCATCGCAAGTGAAACTGAATGATCTCTATCTCTATCATCGTAGGTGCATGCTAAAATGACTTCATCTTTCACATACTCAGATTCTTTGGTATCTTCTATGTGCATAAAGTGCATTTCATGTTGAAATACTTTCCATCTCTTGAGCGCCTCTTCACAGGATCCATTAACTTCTCATACAAAATAGGCTTACAAAAATTCGCAAATTAATATTCGCAAGTCTAATATTGTTGCTTCGCAAATTTATATTGTTGCAGCATTCTTCACAAGTTTGTTTCTTTATTAACTTCTCTTCTTTTATCCAGGACTTCATTTCTCTTCGCATGTGTTTTATCCACATTGGTTATGCTCGCAGGTTCTTTAAGGTGTCATTGACTTGCTGCTGTAAGGTAATAGATATGAATGTGGGCTTTGGAGAATTGAGCTTTGTATGCTTCGTGAGTAGGGACGCTTTCATAGAAATGTAATTTCTCATGAGTTGGAATTCCTTTTGTCAAAATCCATGAACACAAGATTGACGTTTTTGATGCTTTGAGTCGTAATTTTTTCAATTCCATTTGTTGTTGTTGTTCACCTTTGCGTTCTTTGATTGGTTTCATTTTTCTACTTTCCCTTCATCTCCTTCCTGTATACCCTCTCTCAAATTGGCTTAATATCGTAAGAAATAATTCACTGTCAATCTCACAGAAATTTTTAGTCATAAATGTTGTTTCTCTCATCCTAGGAAAAAGGACTCTAACATTCACAGAAGTGAACTTCACAGAATGAAAATAATCAGTGAATTTTTTTAGTAAGATGTATAGTATTAAGATGAATAATTTATCCCTACGAAGAATAAAAGCTTTCAATAAAATCTTTTTAATTTTGTTTTTGCGAAATGTTAATTTCTAATCAACAAAAAATCTCGAAGTTTGATCTTTTTAGAAATTCATTAAACAAATTTGTAAAATGAAGTTTCGTTATTACTAATTCGTAGAAAAACATTTTTAAATTCAAGATTTCCATAATAAATCAAATCTCTACAAAAAGCAAAGTTTAGATCGCAAAAAAATTATTTTTCAATTTGTGTTTTGAAATTCCCAAACTTTGAAAAATGAAACAAAGAATAAGAAAAGTGAGAAGAAATTTGTCCTTTTTGGAAGCGATTGTTGACGTAGCATGTGTAAATTTCATTTTGCTTGACGATTTCTCCATATCCACATCTCTCTACTAAAATGTGTTTGTTGTTTGAAGATGTAAATAAAAGAACTTCCATTTATGTCTTCAAAACTCATAGATCCGGTACAATTCATCACCAACAGTAACCAATTTTTCTAATTTTCTTGAACCAACAAGATTAGGTCCCTGTTTCTAGCGCCAATTATGTAGTTGCTGGTTATCTCACAACTACACCCTCATAAGAATCCATTAAAATGATTCCTAAATCTAATTAATTTGATATTAAACTAAGAAATTAAATACTAAGATTGTAAAGGAGACACAAAGATTTTTACGTGGTTCGATCAATGTGATCTACATCCACGATACTTCACTAGTGATTGTATGTCATTACATGATTTTATAATTGAGACTCCATTAATGAATATTTGGAGCTCTAGAATTTTTTGGGGAATAAGATAATAAAGAAAATAAAATCTCTCACAAAATTTCTCTCTCCTCCTAAAATTATCCTTCCCTTCACAAAAGACCTCTCCCACTTCTCATGCCTAAATGGTTATTTATATGATCTTAAAAAATATGACAGTTGTGTTGTCCCGCCATTTCGGATTTGATAATTATCTTGCGAACCTTCGTAAATTCATTTCGAGAACTTCTTTTGCTTTCCTCGTGATTTCCTTTGCTCGCAAAATGTTCTTTGCTCGCAAGATGTCTTTTCTCTCCACAATTTCGTAAGTTATTATTTGTTGTGATATTCCGCTCCTACAACTCTAGTAATCTTTGAACCTGTGATGTCCAATTCTGATATATTTCGTCTCCAGTTCTTCCGATCCAGAAACCTAGGTCTAACTCTAATAATATTTGAACATGTGATTTTCAATTCTGATATGTTTCATCTCAAGTTGATCCGAACGAGAAACTCAGGTCTAACTCTAGTAATCTTTGAACCTGTGATGTTCAATTCTGATATATTTCGTCTAAATTTTATCCAAACGAGATACACAGGTATAACTCTAGTAATCTTTGATCTTCTGATGTTCAATTCTGATATATTTTGTTTTCTGTTCATCCGAAATAGAAACTTAGGTCTAACTCTAGTAATCATTGAACCTGTGATGTTCAATTCTGATATATTTTGTCTCAAGTTGATCCGAAAGAGAAACTCAGGACTAACTCTAGTAATCTTTTAACCTGTGATTTTTAATTATGATATATTTTGTCTTCAGTTCATCCGAACGAGAAACTCAGGTCTAACTCTAGTAATCTTTGAACCTGTGATGTTCAATTCTGATATATTTTGTCTCCAGTTCATCCGATCCAGAAACTCAGGTCGAACTTTAGTAATATTTGAAATTATGAATTTCAATTCTGATATATTTCGTCTCCAGTTCATCCGAACGAGAAACTCAGGTCTAACTCTAGTAATCTTTGAACCTGTGATATTCAATTCTGATATATTTCATCTCAAGTTTATCGGAAAGAGAAACTCAGGTCTAACTCTAGTAATCTTTGAACTTCTAATGTTCAATTCTGATATATTTTGTCTTCTGTTTATCCGAACGAGAAACTCATGTCTAACTCTAGTAATCTTTGAACCTATGATATTCAATTCTGAAATATTTCGTCTCAAGTTTATCGGAAAGAGAAACTCAGGTCTACCTCTAGTAATATTTGAACCTGTGATTTTCAATTCTGATATGTTTCGTCTCAAGTTGATCCGAACAAGAAACTCAGGTCTAACTCTAGTAATCTTTGAACCTATGATGTTCAATTCTGATATATTTCGTCTAAAGTTTATCCGAACGAGATACTCATGTATAACTCTAGTAATCTTTGAGCTTCTGATATTCAATTCTGATATATTTTGTCTTCTGTTCATCCGAAATAGAAACTCAGGTCTAACTCTAGTAATCTTTGAACCTGTGATTTTTAATTTTGATATATTTTGTCTTCAGTTCATCCGAACGAGAAACTCAGGTCTAACTCTAGTAATCTTTGAACCTGTGATGTTCAATTCTGATATATTTCGTCTCCAGTTCATCCGATCCAGAAACTCAGGTCTAACTCTAGTAATATTTGAACATGTGATTTTCAATTCTGATATGTTTCGTCTCAAGTTGATCCGAACGAGAAACTCAGGTCTAACTCTAGTAATCTTTGAACCTGTGATGTTCAATTCTGATATATTTTGTCTAAAGTTTATCCGAACGAGATTCTCAGGTCTAACTCTAGTAATCTTTGAGCTTCTGATGTTCAATTCTGATATATTTTGTCTTCTGTTCATCCAAAATAGAAACTCATGTCTAACTCTAGTAATCTTTGAACCTGTGATGTTCAATTTTGATATATTTCGTCTCAAGTTGATCCGAACGAGAAACTCAGGTCTACCTCTAGTAATCTTTGAACCTGTGATTTTTAATTATGATATATTTTGTCTTCAGTTCATCCGAACGAGAAACTCAGGTCTAACTCTAGTAATCTTTGAACCTGTGATGTTCAATTCTGATATATTTTGTCTCCGGTTCATCCGATCCAGAAACTCAGGTCGAACTCTAGTAATATTTGATTCTGTGATTCTCAATTCTTATATATTTCGTCCCCAGTTCATCCGAACGAGAAACTCAGGTCTATCTCTAGTAATCTTTAAACATGTGATGTTCAATTTCGACATATTTCGTCTCCAGTTCATCCGAATGAGAAACTCAGGTCTAACTCTAGTAATCTTTGAACCTGTGAATTTCAATTCTGATATATTTCGTCTCCAGTTCATCCGAACGAGAAACTCTGGTCTAAGTCTAGTAATATTTGAACCTGTGATGTTCTATTCGGATATATTTCGTCTCCATTTCATCCCAACGAGAAACTCAGGTCTAACTCTTGTAATCTTTGAACCTGTAATGTTCAATTCTGATATATTTCGTCTTCAGTTCATCCGAACGAGAAACTCAGGTCGAACTCTAGTAATCTTTGAACTTGTGAATTTCAATTTTGATATATTTCGTCTCCAGTTCATCCGAACGAGAAACTCAGGTATAACTCTAGTAATCTTTGAACCAGTGATGACAATTCTGATATATTACGTCCCCAATGCTTCTGAACAAGAAACTGAGGTCTAACCATTGTAATTATTGAACATGTGATGTTCAATTCTGATATATTTCGTATCCAGTTCATCCGAACGAGAAATTCAGGTCTAAATCTTGTAATTTTGAACCTGCGATGTTCAATTCTGATATGTTTCGTGTCAAGTTGATCTGAACGAGAAACTCAGGTCTAAGTCTAGTAATCTTTGAACCTATGATGTTAAATTCTGATATATTTTGTCTAAAGTTTATCCGAACGAGATACTCAGGTATAACTCTAGTAATCTTTGCGCTTCTGATGTTTAATTCTGATATATTTTTTTTTCTGTTCATCCGAAATAGAAACTCAGGTCTAACTCTAGTAATCTTTGAACCTGTGATGTTCAATTCTGATATATTTCGTCTCAAGTTGATCCGAACGAGAAACTCAGGTCTAACTCTAGTAATCTTTGAACTGTGATTTTTAATTATGATATATTTCGTCTAAAGTTTATCCAAACGAGATACACAGGTATAACTCTAGTAATCTTTGATCTTCTGATGTTCAATTCTGATATATTTTGTCTTTTGTTCATCCGAAATAGAAACTCAGGTCTAACTCTAGTAATTGAACCTGTGATGTTAAATTCTGATATATTTCGTCTCAAGTTGATCCTAAAGAGAAACTCAGGTCTAACTCTAGTAATCTTTTAACCTGTGATTTTTAATTATGATATATTTTGTCTTCAGTTCATTCGAACGAGAAACTCAGGTCTAACTCTAGTAATCTTTGAACCTGTGATGTTCAATTCTGATATATTTTGTCTCCAGTTCATCCGATCCAGAAACTCAGGTCGAACTTTAGTAATATTTGAAATTATGAATTTCAATTCTGATATATTTCGTCTCCAGTTCATCCGAACGAGAAACTCAGGTCTAACTCTAGTAATCTTTGAACCTGTGATGTTCAATTCTGATATATTTCATCTCAAGTTTATCGGAAAGAGAAACTCAGGTCTAACTCTAGTAATCTTTGAACTTCTGATGTTCAATTCTAATATATTTTGTCTTCAGTTTATCCGAACGAGAAACTCATGTCTAACTCTAGTAATCTTTTAACCTATGATATTCAATTCTGAAATATTTCGTCTCAAGTTTATCGGAAAGAGAAACTCAGGTCTACCTCTAGTAATATTTGAACGTGTGATTTTCAATTTTGATATGTTTCGTCTCAAGTTGATCCGAACAAGAAACTCAGGTCTAACTCTAGCAATCTTTGAACCTGTTATGTTCAATTCTGATATATTTAGTCTAAAGTTTATCCGAACGAGATTCTCAGGTCTAACTCTAGTAATCTTTGAGCTTCTGATTTTCAATTCTGATATATTTTGTCTTCTGTTCATCCGAAATAGAAACTCAGGTCTAACTCTAGTAAAATTTGAACCTGTGATTTTTAATTCTGATATATTTTGTCTTCAGTTCATCCGAACAAGAAACTCAGGTATAACTCTAGTAATCTTTGAACCTGTGATGTTCAATTCTGATATATTTCGTCTCTAGTTCATCCGATCCAGAAACTCATGTCTAACTCTAGTAATATTTGAACATGTGATTTTCAATTCTGATATGTTTCGTCTCAAGTTGATCCGAACGAGAAACTCAGGTCTAACTCTAGTAATCTTTGAACCTGTGATGTTCAATTCTGATATATTTCGTCTAAAGTTTATCCGAACGAGATACTCAGGTATAACTCTAGTAATATTTGAGCTTCTGATGTTCAATTATGATATATTTTGTCTTCTGTTCATCCAAAATAGAAACTCAGGTCTAACTCTTGTAATCTTTGAACCTGTGATGTTCAATTTTGATATATTTCGTCTCAAGTTGATCCGAACGAGAAACTCAGGTCTACCTCTAGTAATCTTTGAATCTGTGATTTTTAATTATGATATATTTTGTCTTCAGTTCATCCGAATGAGAAACTCAGGTCTAACTCTAGTAATCTTTGAACCTGTGATGTTCAATTCTGATATATTTTGTCTCCGGTTCATCCGATCCAGAAACTCAGGTCGAACTCAAGTAATATTTGATTCTGTGATTCTCAATTCTTATATATTTCGTCCCCAGTTCATCCGAACGAGAAACTCAAGTCTATCTCTAGTAATCTTTAAACATGTGATGTTCAATTTCGACATATTTCGTCTCCAGTTCATCCGAACGAGAAACTCAGGTCTAACTCTAGTAATCTTTGAACTGGGGATGAAATATATCAGAATTGGACATAACAGGTTCAAAGATTACTAGAGTTAGACCTGAGTTTCAGGATCGGATGAACTGGAGATGAAATATATCAGAATTAAACATCACAGGTTAAAATATTACTAGATTCAGAACTGAGTTTCTCATTCGGATCAACTTGAGACGAAATATATCAGAATTGAACATCACAGGTTTAAAGATTACTAGAGTTAGACCTGAGTTTCTCGCTCAAATGAAATTGGGATGAAATATATCAGAATTGAACATAACAGGTTCAAAGATTACTAGATTTAGACCTGAGTTTCAGGATCGTATGAACTGGAGACAAAATATATCAAAATTAAACATCACAGGTTCGAAGATTACTAGAGTTAGACCTGAGTTTCTCGTTCAGATTAACTGAAGAAAAAATATATCAGAATTAAAAATCAAAGGTTCAAATATTACTAGAGTTAGACCTGAGTTTCTCGTTCGGATCAACTTGAGACGAAATATAACAGAATTGAACATCACAGGTTCAAATATTACTAGAGTTATACCTGAATTTCTCGTTCAGATGAACTGGGGACGAAATATATCAGAATTGAACATCACAGGTTCAAAGATTACTAAAGTTAGACCTGAGTTTCTCGTTCAAATGAACTGGGGACGAAATATATATCAGAATTGAACATAACAGGTTCTAAGATTACTAGAGTTAGACCTGAGTTTCTGGATCGGATGAACTAGAGACGAAATATATCAGAATTAAACATCACAGGTTCAAAGATTACTAGAGTTAGACTCGAAGTTTCTGCTCGATTAATCAAGACAAAATATAACAGAATTAAAAATCACAGGTTCAAAGATGACTAGAGTTAGACCTGAGTTGCTCGTTCGGATCTACTTGAGAGGAAATATATCTGAATTGAACATCAGAGGTTCAAATATTACTAGAGTTAGACCTGAATTTCTCGTTCGGATGAACTGGGGACGAAATATATCAAAATTGAACATCACGGTTTCATAGATTACTATAGTTAGACCTGAGTTTCTCGTTCGGATGAACTGGAGACGAAATATATCAGAATTGAAAATTACAAGTTCAAAGATTACTAGAGTTAGACCTGAATTTTTCGTTCGGATGAACTGGAGAGGAAATATATCAGAATTGAACATCATAGGTTCAAAGATTTCTAGAGTTAGACCTGCGTTTCTCGATCGGATGAACTAGAGACGAAATATATCAGAATTGAACATCACAGGTTCTAAGATTACTAGAGTTAGACCTGAGTTTTCGCTCGGATAAACTTGAGACGAAATATATCATAATTGAACATCACTGGTTCAAAGATTACTAGAGTTTCTCGTTCGGATGTACTGGGGACGAAATATATCAGAATTGAACATCACAAGTTCAAAGATTACTAGAGTTAGACCTGAGTTTGTCGATCGGATGAACTAGAGACGAAATATATCAGAATTGAATATCACAGGTTTAAATATTACTAGAGTTAAACCTGAGTTTCTCGTTCGGATGAACTTGAGACGAAATATATCATTATTGAAAATCACAGGTTCAAAGATTACTAGAATTATACCTGAGTATCTCGTTCGGATCAACTTTAGACGAAATATATCAGAATTGAAGATCACAGGTTCAAAGATTACTTGAGTTATACCTGAGTTTCTCATTCCGATGAACTGGAGACGAAATATATCATAATTGAACATCACAAGTTCAAAGATTACATGAGTTAGACCTGAGTTGGTCATTCGGATGAACTGGAGACGAAATATATCATAATTGAACATCACAAGTACAAAGATTACAATGGTTAGACCTCAGTTTCTCGTTTGGATAAATTGGGGACGAAATATATCAGAATTGAACATCACAGGTTCAAAGATTACTAGAGTTAGACCTGAGTTTCTATTTCGGATGAACAGAAGACAAAATATATCAGAATTGAGCATCTGAAGTTCAAAGATTACTAGAGTTAGACCTGAGTATCTCGTTCGGATAAACAGAAGAGAAAATATATCAGAATTGAACATCAGAAGTTCAAAGATTACTAGAGTTAGACCCGAGTTTCTCGTTCGGATGAACTGGAGATGAAATATATCAGAATTGAACATCACAGGTTCAAAGGTTACTAAAGTTAGTGTAATACCAGAATATCGCCAAAATTATGTTCACGAGAGATTAACGACACTTCTGCGAGCGTTACTGAAAAATCTTCAACAACATTTCACGAGCGTCACAAAATAATTCAAAGAATGACGAAGTTGACGATTGAAGAGGCATATTAGAAGAGTGTTGTTTCACGAGGATTACAAAAGTTGGCGAATATTAGCATTGTAATTACCGCGATGAGATCACAAAATAGATCCGAAAGAAGGGGAAAACTTAGCTGTTGTCATGCTAGATGGAATTGAACCGGATATAGAAGATCCTAACAAAGCTTACAGGCAGTTTCTGGATACTTCTGGAAAATTACATTTAAAGAATAATAGTCATGCGACGGAACTCAGAAATCACACTGCCCGGCGTGAGAACAATGTTACATTTCAAGAGAAAATAGGGGATTATGGAAAAACAAAAGTTCTGCGAAGTTTATATTCTCAACAAAAAAGGATTTAAAATTCAAGCAAAGCTTCATTAACAATCAAATCTAGAAGGAGACATACGATGAAGATGGGAGACAGTCATATTTCACTCCGCAGCAAAGAAATAAAGAGGGAAGTTCGTAAACATTTACTTCGTGGAAATTTACTTTAAGTACCGAATTTTCATTTTCTTTGTTCGTAAATTTTAACTTCGTGAACATTTACTTCGCAACCACTTACTTCACGAATATTCATTTAAGTTCGCAACTATTTAACTTCGTGAATGTTTACTTTGTATATATTTTCCAAGGCTTGCATCAACATAACCTACTTCGGGAAGAAGAAAACTACTTCGTGAATAGCAAGCAATCCACCAGAAGTATGAGTTTCATGGCGGGTCAAAAATTTAATTCTCATTCTTTCTCATTTTGCAAGCAAGCAATTTACTTCGCAAGAGAAAACAACAAGCTGTAAAAAGGTAAGTAACATTTCCTTGAATACTTTATTTACGGAAGACAAAAGATTTTTGATTTTATTTACTAAAACCGATATACTCGCAAAATTTCTACAATTTCTAAGATTTCAAAACATTTCAAATATTTTTTAGATTGGTGAAAAGCGATACAATCGCAAGATTCAAAAATGAATTCATCGCAAAAATTTAAAGATCTCAAATTTTTTCAAAGAATTCAAAGTTACAAAAAACAGAGAAAATTAAATTTATATAATTATGTAGTTGCGGATTATCTCACAACTACACCCTCATAAGAATCCATTAAAATGATTCCTAAATCTAATTAATTTGATATGAAACTAAGAATTAAAGTACTAAAATTATAAAAAGAGACACAAAGATTTTTACGTGGTTCGATCAATGTGATCTACATCCACGGTGCTTCACTAGTGATTGTATGTAATTACATGATTTTACAATTGAGACTCCATTAATGAATATTTCAAGCTCTAGTTTTTTGGGGAAGAAGATGATAAAGAAAATAAACCTCTCCTAAAATTTTCTCTCTCCTCCTAAAAATTTCCTTTCTTTCAAAATGTGTCCCCTCTTCCTCTCATGCCTAAATGGCTATTTATATGATTTTACAAAATGTTGACAACTAATCTGTTCTTCAACTTCGGGCTTGAGAACTATCATGCGAACCTTCACAACTTCACTTCGCAAACCTCTTTTGATAATTATTCGCAAGTGAATATTGTTGCGATATTCCGCTCCTACATTTTGCCTCTTTTTTCTTGAATATTTCTTGAAAAGCGATCTTTAAGAAAAAATTCGTTGTTGTAGTAGTCTTTGATATTGTTGATGAAAGAACGAGCGAAAGAATATCAAACTCAAAAAGTATATACTTGCCTCTATTCTTTTGCGAAGTTCTGAAGCTTTAAGAAGTAATTAGAAGTATCATCTTGCGGAGTATGAAGTGTGCGAAGTATCCTTAAAGAATTATGAAGTATAATAAATATAAAATATCCTTGAAGAAGTATAAGAAGTACTCAATCCTCGAAATATATAAGAAGTATGAAGTATCTTTAAGAAGTATAAGAAGTATTTAATCCTCGAAATATATAAGAAGTATAAGAAGTATTTAATCCTCGAAATATATAAGAAGTATGAAGTATCCTTGATGAGAGTGATAAATATTGAATCTGTTCATGTGAAATTATTATTCCATTTTTGCTGAGGATTCTTGCTGAGAAGATAAAGAATCATAAAATATTTTCTTAGGTATCCATAGTTGCCTCTGTTCTTTATCTATGAAGGAGAATCCTTGAGAAAATGTTGAATGATTAAATTGCGTCTCTATTCTTATCTTGCCTCTGCCTCAAGTGATAACCCTGCTAACTTCTGAATATTTCTGCGAATTTCTGAGTTTTTCTGCGAATTTCTGAGTTTTTCTGCGAATTTCTGAATAGTGCTGCGAACATAGTGTTGCGAATAGTGTTGTGAATAGTCCTGCGAATTATGAATGTTTCTGCGAAGTTTCGCGGTATTATCCTGTAAAATTTTGTAAAATATTTGTGCGAATATAATATTTATGTAATGATTATGTTATAAAATGTGTATGCAATGCTTATGCCATGAAATGCTTATGCAATGATTTTATGATGCGAATATGATGCTTGGATGATGCGAGTATGATGCTTGTATGATGCGAATGATTATCTATTGCAATGTATATTTCAAGTTTCTGTTACTTAGCTCATTTTTCCGCGTTAAAATGGATGTAACTTTAAGTTGCTTCCATTCCTGCAATATAATCATCTTCACAAGTTTATTTTCGTATTCTCTTACATGTATCCGTCTTTGATTGTGAATGAAATCGCCTCTTTTGTTATGACTTCGTGATATATATTCTTGTAAAAATTCTTCAATGATATTGATGAAATTGCCTTCTATTGCCTTCTTCATGATATATATTCTTGTAAAAATTCTTCAATGATATTGATGGAATTAATTTCATTAATTGATGTCGTCTTATCATGCCTTCCTAAGTAAAGGTATTATTATTTTTTGTATAGTATTTTAGCCTCTTCAGGAAGTGTTGCGATAATATGACAGGTCTAAATATTCTTGCGAACATAAATCCCCATGACATTGCCGTCTTGCGATGAAATCGCAGGACGTCTCTACACTTTCATGTAGTGACCCATTGATCTCATCTTAACTTCTTTATTATGTTTTGCGAGTTCTTTTTTTTTTATATATATATATATAGAAGGCTCGCAGAAGTTCTGTTGTTGCACAAATATGACAAGCCTTTATGTTCTTGCGAACAAAAAGCCTCGTGACATTTGCGTCTTATAGCACGTATCAGCTCCCTAATGGAGGGTGCTGCCCTTTATCTTCCCCTTGGTTGCCCCTTCAAGGAAGCGTACATCGACCATACAAGGTTAGCTCTTCCCATCCGGTTCTGCCAACAACCAATTTTTGTTCGCAACCTCTTATCCTTTTTTCCTATAGGGCTTATAGTTACGAGGTTGCACCCTATGGGGTATCTTTGGGCCAAGTGCATCATTTGCCAAGACTTGTCGAAAATGGCAGATGTGCTTCAAGCCCACCCGGCACTCTTGACTCAACCGTGTACCTCGGCACCTTGATCGTTTTCTGCACTTCTTGGGAAAGACAGTATGCCTTAGTCGCCCAACCTAAATCATGTTACATCGCATAATATCGCGTAATGTCGCAAGATTGGGTGAGAATCCAAGGTGTCTAACCCGGATAGGTACCCCGTTATTGGGTTTTACCCCGTAAAGTTCCATGTACTCAGGTTCCTTGGTGGTGTTCCGGTGTCCCTGAGCCATGGTTATAGGTACCCCCTTAAATGACGCACTTTAGGACTTTGCCTCTTACGAACTGTTGCTTCGCGAACTAGGGTGTACGCTACAAAGGTTTGCCTGTGTAAATTTTCTGCGGCTCTCTTTCTTTTTTGGAGGCTGATCACAGATTGCGGTCTTTTGTTCGTAAATAAATTTTTGCGTCTTTCTTCAATGAAAGCTAATCGCAATTGATTTTTGGCGGTATTTTTTCGCCTTTTATAAGTAGAATCCAAATTCTTTTTATTCGTAAAAATTCATCGTAAATTTTTCATGTACATAAAATGTTGAATGTTTGCATAAAATCTTTAGTATAAGAAGTATGAGAAGTATTCATATCGCGTCTTTAAATTAAAATTGTTCTATAGAATTATATAAATTTAATTTTCTCTGTTTTTTGTAACTTTGAATTCTTTGAAAATTTATGAGATATTTAAATTTTTGCGATGAATTCATTTTTGAATCTTGCGATTGTATCGCTTTTCACCAATCTAAAAAATCTTTGAAATGTTTTGAAATCTTAGAAATTGTAGAAATTTTGCGAGTATATCGGTTTTAGTAAATAAAATAAAAAATCTTTTATCTTCCGTAAATAAAGTATTCAAGGAAATGTTACTTACCTTTTTACAGCTTGTTGTTTTCTCTTGCGAAGTAAATTGCTTGCTTGCAAAATGAGAAAGAATGAGAATTAAATTTTTGACCCGCCATGAAACTCATACTTCTGGTGGATTGATTGCTGTTCACGAAGTAGTTTTCTTCTTCCCGAAGTAGGTTATGTTGATGCAAGCCTTGGAAAATATATACAAAGTAAACATTCACGAAGTTAAATAGTTGCGAACTTAAATGAATATTCGTGAAGTAAGTGGTTGCGAAGTAAATGTTCACGAAGTTAAAATTTACGAACAAAGAAAATGAAAATTCGGTACTTAAAGTAAATTTCCACGAAGTAAATGTTTACGAACTTCCCTCTTTATTTCTTTGCTGCGGAGTGAAATATGACTGTCTCCCATCTTCATCGTACGTCTCCTTCTAGATTTGATTGATAATGAAGCTTTGCTTGATTTTTAAATCCTTTTTTGTTGAGAATATAAACTTCGCAGAACTTTTGTTTTTCCATAATCCCCTATTTTCTCTTGAAATGTAACATTGTTCTCACGCCGGGAAGTGTGATGTCTGAGTTCCGTCGCATGACTATTATTCTTTAAATGCAATTTTACAGAAGTATCCAGAAACTGCCTGTAAGCTTCGTTAGGATCTTCTATATCCGGTTCAATTCCATCTAGCATGACAGCACAACTCTCGTAGTTCCATAACCACATTTATAAGAAAAATATGTCCACCACCCTTTCGTAGAGGTAACATTTAAAAACAACAACGGATATTTCATAAAATGAGATATTTCGTAGTATTCTTTTGCGAAGTTCGTAGTATTCCACATTTATAATAATTACTTCTTGCGTAGTATCCGTTGATAATTTTTAGTTTCATTGCTTTTTGTCCTAATCGGGATTAAATATTCTTATCCCGCAGCAAGTGGATGATACTTATCACCCACACAACAATTGGATGATACTTATCACCCACACAACAAGTGGATCAAAGAATATTCTTATGAGAATTTCAAGACATCATATCTGCACGCTGAGGTACTGCTTGATAAGCTATGCAACTCTTTGGCCCAGGAAGAGATTGAAGTCATAGAAAGGCTTTATCATCATGCTATGAGACATAAAATGGACTTCTTTTATTCTCGACAGTCTGAGCAAACCCTGATCCTCCCCGTATACAAAGCTTGATCCTACGGAACGTCTGATACTATTCGCGGATTTTGATTTTACATGTACTGATCTTCTCATATTACATCAACAGATTTGAAGAATATTTGGGAGTTTCTTTCCTAGCAATCTACTTTCGAGTATGATAGATGTATAAAGAAAATTATGCTCGGCCAAAAAGCTCTTAGTTTCCCAGCAGTCTACTTGAAGAATCATCGAACTCCAGACAGTTCGCATATCAAACTCTCCTATTTGCCCAGCGTCTTATTTCTTCATCTGTGATGTTCTCTATTTTCCATTGAAAATTTCTGCGAATTTTTAGATTTTCCTGCAATAGTTATCCCATGATATCCCACGAGCTACTCTTGACTTCTGCGATAGTTTTACTCTTGGCCTGTCAACTTTTGTTTCTTCTCCTTTGCACTTTGAATTGTTTCACGTAAACAATGATTTGATAAGTCTCTCTTCGCTGTTGGATTGAGTTTTCTTTATGTTCCTTGTTGCTGACCGATGTGATATGCTATCCTTATGAACTGCGGTTATCTTCGCAAAGGAGATCTTACCTTCGCAAATGCTACGAAATTCTATTATTAGCATTGCTGTAGTTCTTCGCCAAAAGCTCTACTGAAGTATTCTTTCCTGTTTATGATTCTTTTCAACAAAACTAATTTCTCTCATCACTTGTCACAATCTGATTCCTTTGCGCTGATGATGACCGTTCCATTTTTTCATTTTTAGGTTCGTTAATGGCTTTGCGATATCTTCGCAGCTAATTTACAATAAGACATAGTCTTTGTTTGTGTTTCTTTACTATCTATGATAGAATTTTCCATCCTGTAATGAATCATTGCGTCTTTCTTCTTTTTTGCTAATTCATTTAGTTTTCAACTTCTTTTCCTACCTTATAATTTTTGCCCACGTTATATAGTTTACGAAGCAAATTTCACGAAATGTTTTTGCCGGTGACGTAAGTCTCAAGATGAATATTTTCTTTGTTACTTTCCAGCAAAGTACGCTGACGAAGTGAATTGCTTGTAAAGGACTGATTTGTGTCTAAAGGCATTTGAAGAATGCCTGCGAGATTCATTCATGTATCATTCGCTGGATTCGGTGATGGACTTCATATTTTTGGAGTAGAAAGGTTGGATTGGTCTTTGTCTTTGTTTTGATATTTTCGCAAAACTATTCATTCTTCCATTCATCGTCCACAATTTCGCAGAGGGGAAATGTTTCATTATGCATCGCTGCAAGCAATACAATAACTCAATGAATAATTCCGAAAATTTATGCTACACTTTCTTCACGAAGAATGATGAAAATTTTTGTCACTAAGATTTTGGTGATGAAAATCCACAGATGATTTTGGTGTTTCATAATACGCAATTCATTGTATGGGTTATGTGAAAATCCTTTTAGCGTTCGAAATTTTTTAGATTCGTTTCAAATACATTTACAAAATAACGCTTGGTTGATGTAAATCTGTAAGAAAAATTGTTTTGACCTAAGATCGCAATTGAGAATCAAATTTGAACAAAATTCATTGGTGATGAAAATTTTCCTAAAGATCTTGGTTTTGAAACTTCCAAATCTATATAATTAGATATAAAAATAAAAAGATTAAGAGAGATTTATCCTTTGGATTAATTGTTGATGGAGATTTCGCTTGATTTCACTCCAGTAGTAATGCCTCTCTTTTCCTTCATCTCCCACGAATGATACTTTGTTGTCTAAAAACTTAAAATTCTTTCTGAAACTTCAATTTTTTCCATTGAATCCTTATAATTCTAAATATTCAATCATTTATTTCTTTGAATCTTCTTCATTCTTAGAAAATATCATCCCTGTTTCTAGCGTCAATTATGTAGTTGCGGATTATCTCACACCTACACCCTCATAAGAATCCATTAAAATGATTCCTAAATCTAATTAATTTGATATGAAACTAAGAATTAAAGTACTAAAATTATAAAAGAGACGCAAAGTTTTTTACGTGGTTCGATCAATGTGATCTACATCCACGGTGCTTCACTAGTGATTGTATGTAATTACATGATTTTACAATTGGGACTCCATTAATGAATATTTGGAGATCTAGGTTTTTGGGGAAGAAGATGATAAAGAAAATAAATCTCTCCTAACATTTTCTCTCTCCTCCTAAAAATTTCCTTTCTCTCAAAATGTGTCCCCTCTTCCTCTCATGCCTAAATGGCTATTTATATGATTTTACAAAATGTTGGCAACCAAGGGGAAGATAAAGGGAAGCACCCCCCATTAAGGAGCTGATACGTGCTATAAGACGCAAATGTCACGAGGCTTTTTGTTCGCAAGAACATAAAGGCTTGTCATATTTGTGCAACAACAGAACTTCTGCGAGCCTTCTATATAAAAAAAATAAAAAAGAAAAAGAAAAAAGAACTCGCAGAACATAATAAAGAAGTTAAGATGAGATCAATGGGTCACTACATGAAAGTGTAAAGACGTCCTGTGATTTCATCGCAAGACGGCAATGTCATGGGGCTTTATGTTCGCAAGAATATTTAGACCTGTCATATTGTCGCAACACTTCCTTAAGAGGCTAAAATACTATACAAAAAATAATAAGACCTTTACTTAGGAAGGCATGATAAGACGACATCAATTAATGAAATTAATTCCATCAATATCATTGAAGAATTTTTACAAGAATATATATCATGAAGAAGGCAATAGAAGGAAATTTCATCAATATCATTGAAGAATTTTTACAAGAATATATATCACGAAGTCATAACAAAAGAGGCGATTTCATTCGCAATCAAAGATGGATACATGTAAGAGAATACGAAAATAAACTTGTGAAGATGATTATATTGCAGGAATGGAAGCAACTTAAAGTTACATCAATTTTAACGCGGAAAAATGAGCTAAGTAACAAAAACTTGAAATATACATTGCAATAGATAATCATTCGCATCATACAAGCATCATACTTGCATCATCCAAGCATCATATTCGCATCATGAAAGCATTGCATAAGCATTTCATGGCATAAGCATTGCATACACATTTTATAACATAATCATTACATAAATATTATATTCGCACAAATATTTTACAAAATTTTACAGGATAATACCGCGAAACTTCGCAGAAACATTCATAATTCGCAGGACTATTCATAATTCGCAACAATATTCGCAACACTATTCGTAACACTATTCGCAACACTATATTTGCAACACTATTCGCAGCACTATTCAGAAGTTCAGAAATACGCAGAAAAACTCAGAAATTCGCATAAATATTCAGAAGTTAGCAGGATTACCACTTGAGGCAGAGGCAAGTATATACTCAAGTATATACTTTAATCATTCAACATTTTTTCAAGAATTCTCCTTCATAGATAAAGAACAGAGGCAACTATGGATACCCAAAAAAATATTTTATGTTCTTTATCTTCTCAGCAAGAATCTTCACCAAAAATGGAGTAATAATTTCACATGAACAGAGGCAATATTTATCACTCTCATTCAAGGACGAATACTTCTTATATTTCGAGGATTAAGTAATTCTCATACTTCTTAAAGATACTTCATACTTCTTATATATTTCGAGGATTGAGTACTTCTTATACTTCTTCAAGGATATTTTATATTTCTTATACTTCATACTTCTTTAAGGATACTTCGCACGCTTCATACTCCGCAAGATGATACTTCTAATTACTTCTTAAAGCTTCAGAACTTCGCAAAAGAATAGGGGCAAGTATATACTTTTTGAGTTTGATATTCTTTCGCTCGTTCTTTCATCAACAATATCAAAGACTACTACAACAACGAATATTTTCTTAAAGATCGCTCTTCAAGCAATATTCAAGAAAAAAGAGGCAAAATGTAGGAGCGGAATATCGCAACAATATTCACTTGCGAATAATTATCAAAAGAGGTTTGCGAAGTGAAGTTGCGAAGGTTCGCAGGATATTTCTCAAGCCCGAAGTTGAAGAAAGAATTAGTTGTCAACATTTTGTAAAATCATATAAATAGCCATTTATGCATGAGAGGAAGAGGGGACACATTTTTAGAGAAGGAAATTTTTAGGAGGAGAGATATATTTTCTTTATCATCTTCTTCCCCAAAAAACTAGAGCTCTAAATATTCATTAATGAAGTCTCAATTGTAAAATCATGTAATTACATACAATCACTAGTGAAGCACCGTGGATGTAGATCACATTGATCGAACCACGTAAAAATCTTTGTGTCTCTTTTTATAATTTTAGTACTTTAATTCTTAGTTTCATATCAAATTACATATATTTAGGAATCATTTTAATGGACTCTTATGAGGGTGTAGTTGTGAGATAATCCGCAACTACATAACTCTAGTAATCTTTGGACCTGTGATGTTTAATTCTGATATATTTCGTTTTTATTTCATCCAAACGAGAAACTGAGGTCTAACTCTTTTAATCTTTGAACCTGTAATGTTCGATTCTGATATATTTCGTCTCCAGTTCATCTGAACGAGAAAATCAGGTCTAAAACTAATAATCTTTGAACGTGTGATGTTCGATTCTGATATATTTTGTCTCTATTTCATTCGAACGAGAAATTCAGGTATAACTCTAGTAATATTGGAACCTGTGATGTTCAATTCTGATATATTTCGTCTCAAGTTGATCCGAACGAGAAACTCAGGTCTAACTCTAGTAATCTTTGAACCTGTGATTTTTAATTCTGATATATATTTGTCTTCAGTTAATCCGAATGAGAAACTCAGGTCTAGCTCTAGTAATATTTGAACTTGTGATGTTCAATTCTGATATATTTTCTCTTCTATTTATCCGAATGAGATACTCAGGTCTAACTCTAGTAATCTTTGAACTTCTGATGTTCAATTCTGATATATTTTGTCTTCTGTTCATCCGAAATAAAAACTCAGGTCTAACTCTAGTAATATTTGAACCTGTGATGTTCAATTCTGATACATTTCGTCCCCAATTTATTCGAACGAGAAACTGAGGTCTAACCATTGTAATCTTTGAACTTGTGATGTTCAATTATGATATATTTCGTCTCCAGTTCATCCGAACGAGAAACTCAGGTCTAACTCATGTAATCTTTGAACTTGTGATGTTCAATTATGATATATTTCGTCTCCAGTTCATCCGAATGAGAAACTCAGGTCTAACTCAAGTAATCTTTGATCCTGTGATGTTCAATTCTGATATATTTCTTCTAAAGTTGATCCGAACGATATACTCAGGTATAATTCTAGTAATCTTTGAACCTGTGATTTTCAATAATGATATATTTCGTCTCAAATTCATCCTAACGAGAAACTCAGGTCTAACTCTAGTAATATTTAAACCTGTGATGTTCAATTATGATATATTTCGTCTCCAGTTCATCCGATCGACAAACTCAGGTATAACTCTAGTAATCTTTGAACTTGTGATGTTCAATTCTGATATATTTCATCCCTAGTTCATCCGAACGAGAAACTCTAGTAATCTTTGAACCAGTGATGCTCAATTATGATATATTTCATCTCAAGTTTATCCAAGAGAAAACTCAGGTCTAACTCTAGTAATCTTAGAACCTGTGATGTTCAATTCTGATATATTTCGTCTCTAGTTCATCCGATCGAGAAACGCAGGTCTAACTCTAGAAATCTTTGAACCTATGATGTTCAATTCTGATATATTTCCTCTCCAGTTCATCCGAACGAAAAATTTAGGTCTAACTCTAGTAATCTTTGAACCTGTAATTTTCAATTCTGATATATTTTGTCTCCAGTTCATCCAAACGAGAAACTCAAGTCTAACTATAGTAATCTTTGAAACCGTGATGTTCAATTTTGATATATTTCGTCCCCAGTTCATCCGAATGAGAAATTCAGGTCTAATTCTAGTAATATTTCAACCTCTGATGTTCAATTATGATATATTTCGTCTCAAGTAGATCCAAACGAGCAACTCAGGTCTAACTCTAGTCATCTTTGAACCTGTGATTTTTAATTCTGTTATATTTTGTCTTCAGTTAATCCGAACGAGAAACTCAGGTCTAACTCTAGTAATCTTTGAACCTGTGATGTTTAATTCTGATATATTTCGTCTCCAGTTCATCCGATCCAAAAACTCAGGTCTAACTCTAGTAATCTTAGAACCTGTTATGTTCAATTCAGATATATTTCGTCCCCAGTTCATTTGAACGAGAAACTCAGGTCTAACTCTAGTAATCTTTGAACCTGTGATGTTCAATTCTGATATATTTCGTCCCCAGTTCATCCGAACGAGAAATTCAGGTATAACTCTAGTAATATTTGAACCTGTGATGTTCAATTCTGATATATTTAGTCTCAAGTTGATCCGAACGAGAAACTCAGGTCTAACTCTAGTAATCTTTGAACCTGTGATTTTTAATTCTAATATATTTTGTCTTCAGTTAATCCGAACGAGAAAATCAGGTCTAACTCTAGTAATCTTTGAACCTGTGATGTTTAATTTTGATATATTTTGTCTCCAGTTCATACGATCCAGAAACTCAGGTCTAAATCTAGTAATCTTTTGACCTGTTATGTTCAATTCTGATATATTTCGTCCCCAGTTCATTTGAGCGAGAAACTCAGGTCTAACTCTAGTAATCTTTGAACCTGTGATGTTCAATTCTGATATATTTTGTCCCCAGTTCATCCGAACGAGAAATTCAGGTCTAACTTTAGTAATATTTGAACCTGTGATGTTCAATTCTGATATATTTCGTCTCAAGTTGATCCGAACGAGAAACTCAGGTCTAACTCTAGTAATATTTCAACCTGTGATGTTTAATTCTGATATATATTTCGTCTCCAATTCATCCGATCCAGAAACTCAGGTCTAAATCTAGTAATATTTGAACTTGTTATGTCCAATTCTGATATATTTGATCCCCAGTTCATCTGAATGAAAAAATCATGTCTAACTCTAGTAATCTTTGAACTTCTGATGATCAATTCTGATATATTTTGACTTCTGTTCATCCGAAATAGAAACTCGGGTCTAACTCTAATAATCTTTGAAACTGTGTTTTTTAATTCTGATATATTTCGTATCCAGTTCATCCGATCCAGAAACTCTGGTTTAACTCTAGTAATCTTTGAACCTCTTATGTTCAATTCTCATATATTTCGTCCCCAGTTCATCTGAATGAGAAACTCTGGCGTAACTCTAGTAATCTTTGAACCTGTGATTCTCAATTCTGATATATTTCATCTCCAGTTCATCCGAACGAGAAACTCAGGTCTACCTCTAGTAATCTTTGAACCTGTGATGTTCAATTTCGATATATTTCATCTCCAGTTCACCCGAACGAGAAACTCAGGTCGAACTCTAGTAATCTTTGAACCTGTGAATTTCAATTCTGATATATTTCTTCTCCAGTTCATCCGAACGAGAAACTAAGGTCTAACTCTAGTAATCTTTCAACCTGTGATTTTTAATTATGATATATTTTGTCTTCAGTTAATCAGAACGAGAAACTCAGGTCTAACTCTAGTAATCTTTGAACCTGTGATGTTTAATTCTGATATATTTTGTCTCCAATTCATCCGATCCAGAAACTCAGGTCTAACTCTAGTAATCTTAGAACATGTTATGTTCAATTCTGATATATTTCGTCCCCAGTTCATTTGAACGAGAAACTCAAGTCTAACTGTAGTAATATTTGAACCTGTGATGTTCAATTCTGATATATTTCGTCCCCAGTTCATCCGAACAAGAAATTCAGGTATAACTCTAGTAATATTTGAACCTGTGATGTTAAATTATGATATATTTCGTCTCAAGTTGATCCGAACGAGAAACTCAGGTCTAACCATTGTAATCTTTGAACCTGTGATTTTTAATTCTGAAATATTTTGTCTTCAGTTAATCCGAACGAGAAACTCAGGTCTAACTCAAGTAATCTTTGAACCTGTGATGTTTAATTCTGATATATTTTTCCTCCAGTTCATCCGATCCAAAAACTCAGGTCTAACTCTAGTAATCTTAGAACATGTTATGTTCAATTCTGATATATTTCGTCCCCAGTTCATTTGAACGAGAAACTCAAGTCTAACTCTAGTAATCTTTGAACCTGTGATGTTCAATTCTGATATATTTCGTCCCCAGTTCATCCGAACGAGAAATTCAGGTATAACTCTAGTAATATTTAAACCTGTGATGTTCAATTTTGATATATTTCGTCTCAAGTTGATCCGAACGAGAAACTCAGGTCTAACTCTAGTAATCTTTGAACCTGTGATTTTTAATTCTGATATATTTTGTCTTCAGTTATTCCGAACGAGAAACTCAGGTCCAACTCTAGTAATCTTTGAACCTATGATGTTTAATTTTGATATATTTCGTCTCCAGTTCATCCGATCCAGAAACTCAGGTCTAAATCTAGTAATCTTTGAACCTGTTATGTTCAATTATGATATATTTCGTCCCCAATTCATTTGAGCGAGAAACTCAGGTCTAACTCTAGTAATATTTAAACCTGTGATGTTCAATTCTGATATATTTTGTCCCAGTTCATCCGAACGATAAATTCAGGTCTAACTATAGTAATATTTGAACCTGTGATGTTCAATTCTGATATATTTCATCTCAAGTTGATCCGAACGAGAAACTCAGGTCTAACTCTAGTAATCTTTTAACCTGTGATGTTCAGTTTTGATATATTTCGTCTCCAGTTCATCCGATCCAGAAAATCAGGTATAACTCTAGTAATCTTTGAACCTGTGATTCTCAATTATGATATATTTCATCCCCAATTCATCTGAACGAGAAACGCATGTCTAACTCTAGTAATGTTTGAACTTCTGATGATCAATTCTGATATATTTTGACTTCTGTTCATCCGAAATAGAAACTCGGGTCTAACTTAAGTAATCTTTGAACCTGTGATGTTTAATTCTGATATATTTCGTCTCCAGTTCATCCGATCCAGAAACTCAGGTCTAACTCTAGTAATCTTTGAACCTGTTATGTTCAATTCTGATAGATTTCGTCCCCAGTTCATCTGAATGAGAAACTTTGGCCTAACTCTAGTAATCTTTGAATCTGTGATTCTCAATTCTGATATATTTCGTCCCCAGTTCATCCGAACGAGAAACTTAGGTCTAACTCTAGTAATCTTTGAACCTGTGATTTTTAATTCTGAAATATTTCGTCCCCAGTTCATCTGAACGAGAAACTCAGGTCTAACTATAGTAATCTTTGAACCTGTGATGTTCAATTTCAATATATTTCGTATCCAGTTCACCCGAACGAGAAACTCATGTCGAACTCTAGTAATCTTTGAACCTGTGATTTTTAATTCTGATATATTTTGTGTTCAGTTCATCCGAACAAGAAACTCAGGTCTAAATCTAGTAATCTTTGAACCTGTGATGTTTAATTCTGATATATGTCGTCTCCAGATCATCCGATCCAGAAACTCAGCTCTAACTCTAGTAATCTTTGAACCTGTTATGTCCAATTCTGATATATTTCATCTCCAGTTCATCTGAACGAGAAACTCATGTCTAACTCTAGTAATCTTTGAACCTGTGATGTTCAATTCTGATATATTTGGTCTAAAGTTTATCCGAACGAGATACTCAGGTCTAATTCTAGTAATCTTTGAAATTCTGATGATCAATTCTGATATATTTTGACTTCTGTTCATCCAAAATAAAAACTCGGGTCTAACTCTAGTAATCTTTGAACTTGTGATGTTCAATTCTGATATATTTCGTCCCAAATTCATCCGAACGAGAAACTGAGGTCTAAATCTTGTAATCTTTGAACATGTGATGTTCATTTATGATATATTTATTCTCCAGTTCATCCGAATGAGAAACTCAGGTCTAAATCTATTAATATTTGAACCTATGATGTTCAATTTCGTTATATTTCGTTTCCAGTTCATCCGAACGAGAAACTCAGGTCGAACTCTAGTAATCCTTGAACCTGTGAATTTTAAAAATGATATATTTCATCTCCAGTTTATCTGATTGAGAAACTCAGGTCTACTCTAGTAATCTTTGAACCTGTGATATTCAATTTTGATATATTTCATCTTCAGTTCATCCCAACGAGAAACTCAGGTCTAAAACTAGTAATCGTTGAACCTGTGATGTTCGATTCTGATATATTTCGTCTCTATTTCAACCGGACGAGAAACTCATGTCTAACTCTTGTAATCTTTGAACATGTAATATTCGATTCTGATATATTTCGTTTTCAGTTCATCCGAACGAGAAACTCAGGTCGAACTTTAGTAATCCTTGAACCTGTGAATTTTAATAATGATATATTTCGTCTCCAGTTCACCCGAACGACAAACTTAGGTCTAACTCAAGTAATATTTGAACCTGTAATGTTCAATTCTGATATATGTCATCTCCAGTTCATCCGATCCAGAAACTCAGGTCTAACTCTAGTAATCTTTGAACCTGTTATGTCCAATTCTGATATATTTCATCCCCAGTTCATCTGAAAGAGAAACTCATGTCTAACTCTAGTAATCTTTGAACTTCTGACGATCAATTCTGATATATTTTGACTTCTGTTCATCCGAAGTAGAAACTCGGGTCTAACTCTAGTAATATTTGAACCTGTGATGTTTAATTCTGATATATTTCGTCTCCAGTTCATCCGTTCCAGAAACTCAGGTCCAACTCTAGTAATCTTTGAACCTGTTATGTTCAATTCTGATATATATTTCGTCCCCAGTTAATCTGAAAGAGAAACTCAGGTCTAACTCTATTAATCTTTGAACCTGTGATTCTCAATTCTGATATATTTCGTCCCCAGTTCATCCGAACGAGAAACTCTGGTCTAACTCTAGTAATCTTTGAACCTGTGATGTTCAATTTCGATATATTTCGTCTCCAGTTCATCCGAACGAGAAAGTCAGGTCTAACTCTAGTAATCTTTGAACTTGTGAATTTCAATTATGATATATTTCGTCTCCAGTTCACCCGTACGAGAAACTCAGGTCTAACTCTAGTAATCTTTGAACCTGTGATGTTCAATTTCGATATATTTCGTCTCCAGTTCACCCGAACGAGAAACTCAAGTCGAACTCTAGCAATCTTTGAACCTGTGATTTTAAATTCTGATATATATTTTGTCTTCAGTTCATCTGAACGAGAAACTCAGGTCTAACTTTAGTAATCTTTGAACCTGTGATGTTCAATTCTGATATATGTCATCTCCAGTTCAACCGATCCAGAAACTAAGGTCTAACTCTTGTAATCTTTGAATCTTCTATGTCCAATTCTGATATATTACATCCCCAGTTCATCTGAACGAGAAACTCATTTCTAACTCTAGTAATCTTTGAACTTCGGATGATCAATTCTGACATATTTTGACTTCTGTTCATCCGAAATAGAAACTCGGGTCTAATATTAGTAAACTTTGAACCTGTGATGTTCAATTCTGATATATTTCATCCCCAATTCATCCGAACGAGAAACTGAGGTCTAACTTTTGTAATCTTTGAACCTGTGATGTTCAATTATGATATATTTCGTCTCCAGTTCATCCGAATGAGAAACTCAGGTCTAACTCTATTAATCTTTGAACTTGTGATGTTCAATTTTGATATATTTCCTCTCCAGTTCATCCAAACGAGAAACTCAGGTCGAACTCTAGTAATCCTTGAACCTGTGAATTTTAATAATGATATATTCCATCTCTAGTTCATTCGAACGAGAAACTCAGGTCTAACTCTAGTAATCTTTGAACCTGTGATTCTCAATTCTGATATATTTCGTCCCCAGTTCATCCGAACGAGAAACTCAGGTCTAACTCTAGTAATCTTTGAACCTGTGATGTTCAATTTCGATATATTTCGTCTCCAGTTCACACGAACGAGAAACTCAAGTCGAACTCTAGTAATCTTTGAACCTGTGATTTTTAATTCAGATATATTTTGTCTTCAGTTTATCCGAACGAGAAACTCAGGTCTAACTCAAGTAATCTTTGAACCTGTGATGTTCAATTCTGATATATGTCGTCTCCAGTTCATCCGATCCAGAAACTTAGGTCTAACTCTAGTAATCTTTGAACCTTTGATGTTCAATTCTAATATATTTTGTCTAAAGTTTATCCGAACGAGATGCTCATGTCTAACTCTAGTATTCTTGAACTTCTGATGATCAATTCTGATATATTTTGACATCTGTTCATCCGAAATAGAAACTCGGGTCTAACTCTAGTAATATTTGAACCTGTGATGTTCAATTCTGATATATTTCGTCCCCAATTCATCCGAACGAGAAACTGAGGTCTAACTCTTGTAATCTTTGAACCTGTGATGTTCAATTATGATATATTTCGTCTCCAGTTCATACGAATGAGAAACTCGGGTCTAACTCTGTTAATCTTTGAACATGTGATGTTCAATTTCGATATATTTCGTCTCCAGTTCATCTAAACGAGAAACTCAGGTCGAACTCTAGTAATCCTTGAACCTGTGAATTTTAATAATGATATATTTTATTTCCAGTTCATCCGAACGAGAAACTCAGGTCTAACTCTAGTAATCTTTGAACCTTTGATGTTCAATTTTGATATATTTCATCTCCAGTTCATCCGAATGAGATACTCAGGTCTAACTCTAGTAATCCTTGAACTTCTCATGATCAATTCTGATATATTTTGACTTCTGTTCATCCGAAATAGAAACTCGGGTCTAACTCTAGTAATCTTTGAACCTGTGAATTTTAATTCTGTTATAGTTCGTCTCCAGTTCATCCGAACGAGAAACTCAGGTTAAACTCTAGTAATCTTTGAACATGTGTTGTTCAATTACGATATATTTCGTCTCCAGTTCACCCGAACGAGAAACTCAGGTCGAGCTCTAGTAATATTTGAACATGTGATGTTCAATTCTGATATATTTCGTCTAAAGTTTATCCGAACGAGATACTCAGGTCTAACTCTAGTAATCTTTGAACTTCTGATGATCAATTCTGATATATTTTGACTTCTGTTCATCCGAAATAGAAACTCGGGACTAACTCTAGTAATCTTTGAACCTGTGATGTTCAATTTTGATATATTTCGTCCCCAATTCATCCGAACGAGAAACTGAGGTCTAACTGATAGGTGTAGAATACACCGTATTTACTATCTAGTAGTTTATACTTTCTTTGCTATTTTTCTTGTAAATTATGTATTTTACGTGTGTTTTTGAGCTATTAGGTACTCTGGAGTCGCACGGAAGAAAAGAAGAAGGAATTACCCAATTTGAGCTAAAAGGGCAAATTTGTCATTTTCCAGGAAAACACTATCGGGAGACGAGCCACGGTTAAAGGGAAACTCTTCTTGGAGGTATTCTAAACGCAAACCAGCTACGGTTAAGGGGTTATCATTGGAGTACCCCTTATCATTTATTAGAGGCTGTAATTATCAGGGGTGGCCCTTATGTGGGGCATCTCAATCCCAAATCATTACACAACCCTAGAATCAAGAAATCTCAGTCTCATTCACACGTTTTTTCTTCCACCTGAAATTGAGAAACAAAAGCAGCGGCTGCTGCTAAAATCGAGATCGAGAAATAGATCGATTAGAGAGACAAGGTGGGAATTGGTGGTTGTTCATATGAGTCTGTGAAGTAAAGGAGATGGTGGCGGTCTTTGATGGTGTTAGAATTAATGGAAACTAGGGTTCGATCTGTTACTGAGATGAATCTCGAGACGAGATGATGGATTAAAGAGAAGCAGTTAGGGTTTTATGGGGATTTGAAGATCGAACAGAAGCCAAGATGATAATGTGCTGGTTTGAATCGATTAGGAGTTGTTGGTTTAAAAGAAGAGCAGCAACTGCTGCTGAGTAAGATCGAGAAGATGAGAGATTCAATCGAAATGAAGAATGGATAGAAGGTCGATGATCGTCTGTAGCTGAGTTGAGCCATGGAAGTGAGAAGTTGATGCTGTCGATTATGGGTTTGAATCGGAGAAGACTCTCAAGGGATTGATGTTGTTGGTCGCTGTAATTGGGTCAAGTACGGTGATGGGATAATTATAGACTTAAGGGTATCTGAGGCTCGAGATTGAACTGTAGAAGAACACAGTTGGTGGTTGAAGCTATGGAGGCAACATGGTATGACAGATGCTGTTCAAATAAGTTCAAAGGAGATGTTGTTGATAGAATAAGTTTGTGTTGGTGATGGTACTGGACTCAGTGGAGATGGCTGCTGAAGAACTCAGAAGTGAAGAAATTAAGGTTTTAAATGGAATTGAAGGTTATGAGCGTGAACCGATCTTGGTGGTGACTGAGATTCTATGAATTGGAAGTGAGCTGAATTGAATGTGCAAGAGAAGCTACAGATGGGTGTTGCTGCTATGGTGTCTAGTCTGCAAGTGCATCTAGAAGAGATGATGCTGTGCAATGGATGCTTGGAAGTGATAAAAGAGTGTAGATGTTGCTAAGATGCAGGGTACTGGTGCTGCAATTTGGTGAAGTGTGGTTGGATGAGCTCATGGTGGCTCAGGTGGCATGAAGAACTGTGTTGCAGAGCTGTGAATGAAACTTTTGGTTGCTGCTGTTGGAATTGGGGTTTGAAGATATTGGAGGCATTGCAGCAATGTGAGCTAACTGAAGTTGCAGGTGTACATATAGCTTCAGGGTTGGATGCTTGAGATGGTTATGAAGTTGCAGTCTGCTGAGTTCTAGTGTTGATGCCCTGATCTTGGTGGTAAATGGAAGAGATAAACAATGGTTGCAGCTGCATTTTGTGGAGGTTAAACTGAGTTGTATAAGGTTGTTATGCTGAAGTATGGTGTGTGGAATAATTGCAGCAGCAGAATGCCCTACAGGGAAGCGGTAAAGAAATGTTGCAAAGTAGCTGAAGCTGCAGGTGGACTGAATGGGTTTTGGAGCTGCAGTTTTGGTATGCAGTTTCATTGCAGGAAAATGGTGGTTCAAGTGATTCTTGTGGTGAAATAGTGATTCTCAAAGGAAGTGACAAAAGCACAGAAAATGCAGGGCCATCTTGGCCATAACTGCACTACTGCAACAACTCTGGCATAGACTTAGCCCACTCAGCCGAGTTATCTTTGACTCAGCAACTGACTCGGTCTGACTCAGTGACTCACCCCTTGACCCGGTTGACTAACGATGACCGTTAGGACAACGGTTAACTCTAACAGAATCGTGACGGAATATTCCATCGACGACAGTGACTTTCAGGTGGTCGGTGACGATAATTTCCGGCGACCGGTGACGGATTTCGGCCAACTTCCGGCCAAAAACACAGTTTTCCTGCGAGCAAACTTACAGAATTTTGAGTGGACTTCTCTCATGTGTGTGAAGACTTAGAATTGGGAATTGGATGAAAACTTGGAAGTTTTGGAGAATGGGACTAGAAATTGGAATATGGCTCAAATTGGGAAAGTGGTGTTCTTTTGGAATGAGGATTCTTTTCCTACAAAGACATGGAGAGTATTGAAGCCTATAAATAGAGGAGTTCTCTACAACTCATTACACACATATACTTTGGAGAAGGAGTTAAAGTGCACAAGGATTGGAGGAAGGAGCAACCATCATCTTTGCAATAAGTTTTTCTTTCTTCCTTTATTATTATTACTATTATTATTGTGTGAACTCCAAATTATGAGTAGCTAATTTTCTTATTGATTGAGGATGAATTCCTAGTTCTTAATATATGGTTTGAGTTTTGTTTCAATTCTAATTTGAAGTTTTTCATATGATTATCGATTGTTTTTACTAATATTAGTGTTTATGCTTGATTGATAGGTCGTTTGGGTGGCCAACTAAATTGATTTGTTAATTGATCTAAAGCTAGTGAAAGTTAGGGGATAAGTAATCGTTTCTTGACTATTCACATAAGTAGAAAACACAAGACCTTGCGGAGGGATTCCGTGGAACAATTGTGTGTAAAAACAACGTTAGCAAGTGGACCTTGATCTAAGAGTTTAACTAATAATATCAACCTAATAAATTCATGAATCTTAATGCATTTAACTAAATTACATCTTGGGTGATCTACTACTAGGTGGTTTGGTGAATAGAATCCGGTAGGCGAGAACTTCCGTATCCGGTGAAATAAGGGATTTTGGGGTTAGCACTGATCTAGATGCTATACCTACGGTTGGTGATAATCTATGACTAATAACAAGTGGAAAAGAACATAACTTTAATCATTGTTTTGCAGCGAAGAAGGATTCCTTGATCTATTCTCTTTCATTGATTTCAACTTATACTTTTAATTACTTTATTTATTTCTTTAGCTTTATAAATTTTACAACCAACACCCCCCTTTTATGACAATTTTACAACTATAATCTCTTGCTCCTCGTGGGATCGACCTTGACTACCCTATATTACTCTTTAATTAGGTAGTAAAGTATTAAATAATTTGTTGTGGTTACGACACGCATACAAATTTTGGCGCCGTTGCCAGGATGCAACGGGGGATTTTAGTTGTTTTTATTTTTGTTTTTGTTTTATTCTTGCTTTGTTAGATTCTATACCGTATCTAACTTAGTTTTTTGAATCTTGTTTTCAGGTACTATATCTTGTTTTCCACACCATCAATTTAGTGACTCCATGATAATCCAATACTTCTATGAGGGTCTTCAAACAAATGATAGATATCTTCTTGACGCCGCCGGTGGAGGTGCACTAGTGAACAAGACGGTGGCCGAAGCTACCGAGTTGATTGAAAGTATGGCGGAAAACTCGCAACAATTCTATGCAAGAGGTGATTCAATGGTTAAGTTGGTGCATGAATTTAGTGACTCATCTTCAAAATCCGATTAACGGTTAAACAACATAGAGAGGGTAGTGCAACGATTGGCCGCGGTAATTATTCCGGATGATGAGACCGAACAAGTAAATGCTTTATATCCAAATCAAAGGCCAAGGCACGATCCATACTCGAATACTTACAATCCCGGTTGGAAGGATTATCCCAACTTTAGCTATGCAAACAAGCAAGCGGCGGCTCCCAATCCTTATGAGCAACAAGGCGGCTTCCAACAATTACGCTTTAAACCTCAACAACAATTCCAATCTCAAGTGAAAGAGCAAGGATCTTCGATTGATAATAAGCTTAATGTCATGATGCAAGGTATTACATCATTGTTTCAACAAAACCAACAAAAGACCGATTCGGCAATCAAGGCTTTGGAACAAAAGACCGGTTCGGCAATCAAGGATTTACAAACTCAAATGGGACAATTGGCGACCGATGTGAACTTAATGAAAGCTCAAGCATCAACAAAGCTTCCTTCACAACCATTTGTGAATCCAAGAGAGAATGTTAATGCGGTTACTTTACGAAGTGGAAGACAAGTAGAGAGTCCAAGTCATCATGAAGAAGCTAGTGAAGAGGTAGTCAAAGACAATGAGGAAGCCGTACCAAAGGAGAATTCAACACCAACCGCCCATTCCAAGGAACTGGTTCCTACTTTTACTACTCCACCTCCTTTTCCTAGTCATTTTTCTAAGTCCAAGAAGGAAGCTCAAGATAAGGCACTCATGGATATCTTCAAGAAGATAGAAATCAACATCCCCTTCATCGAGGCCATCAAGACAATGCCAAGGTATGCAAAATTCATGAAGGAGTTATGCACAAAGAAGGATAGGTTGCTTAATAATGAAATTACTAAAGTTGGCGAGAGTGCGTCGGCTATGCTTTTGAAGAAGATGCCTACAAAGTGCATGGATCCCGGTGGTTTCACGGTGCCAATTACTATTGGTAAGAAAAGGTTTGAACATGCTTTACTTGATTTGGGAGCTTCCATTAGTGTGATGTCGTCCGATATATATGACTCCTTGAATCTTGGACCGTTAAAAGAGATGAGAGTTATTATCCAATTACCAAACAAGTCTAACATTTATCCAAAGGGACTCGTAGAAGACGTTCTAGTGCAAGTGAATGAGTTAATTTTTCCGGTGGATTTCTTTGTGGTGGATATGGATAACAATGAGAATCGTTCGACTACTTCACTACTTCTTGGGAATCCATTTATAAAGACTGCAAAGACGAAGATTGATGTGGACAAGGGTACACTCACTATGGAATTCGACAAGAACATAATACACTTCAACATATTTGAAGCCATGCGCTACCCAAGTGATGTGCATTCCGCTTACTCCATTGATGTGGTTAGTTCATTAGCGCAACAAATGGTGGAATTGAATCGAGAGGACGAACTTGATGTGGTGTTGCAAAAGAGCATTGAATTGGATGTCCATGGCTTGCCTAACTTGGATGTTGAAATTTCCACTGATTTGGTGGAGACGTGTGGTTCCTTGACGGCATTACAAGAATCTAAGGGTAATGTTTCTTATATTTCTTTACCCGTGAATAATGAATTACTTGTACCATCTATTGTGAAGGCACCTAAGCTAGAGTTGAAGCCACTTCCGGACCATTTGAAGTATGCGTTTTTGGGAGAGGGAGATGAGCTTCCAGTGATTATTTCAAAGAACCTCACACCAGTACAAGAAGACCGTTTGCTTAGAATCTTGAAAGAGCACAAAACGGCTATTGGGTGGACAATTGAAGATATCAAGGGCATTAGTCCATCCATTTGCATGCATAGGATTCTAATGGAAGAGAACGTGAAGCCGGTACGTGATGCTCAACGTAGGCTTAATCCTCCCATGATGGAGGTTGTGAAGAAGGAGATACTCAAATTGCTAAGTGTGGGGGTAATTTACCCAATTTACGATAGCAAGTGGGTTAGTCCGGTACAAGTGGTGCCAAAGAAGTCCGGTGTTACGGTTGTTCGAAATCAAGACGATGAACTTGTTCCTACAAGAGTTCAAACCGGTTGGAGAGTGTGCATTGATTATAGAAAGCTTAATTCCGCAACCCAAAAGGATCACTTTACTTTACCTTTCATTGATCAAATGTTGGAACGGTTAGCGGGGCATTCTTATTATTGTTTCTTGGATGGTTATTCAGGATACAATCAACTTGTTATTGCTCCGGAGGACCAAGAGAAGACCACTTTTACTTGTCCGTTTGGAACGTTTGCGTATAGAAGGATGTCGTTTGGTCTTTGCAATGCACCGGCTACTTTCCAAATATGCATGGTAAGCATATTCTCGGATTACGTGGAGCGCATTATTAAGGTATTTATGGACGACTTTAGTGTTTATGACAATTCTTTTGATATTTGTTTAAAAAACCTTGAACTAGTTCTTAAACGATGCATAGACACTAACCTTGTTCTTAATTGGGAGAAATGTCATTTTATGGTAAACCATGGCATAGTACTTGGTCACATTGTGTCCTCTCAAGGGCTCGAAGTGGACAAGTCAAAGATAGATTTAATAAGAAACTTACCATATCCTACTTCGGTGAGGGAAGTTCGTTCATTTCTTGGTCATGCAGGTTTCTATAGGAGGTTTATCAAGGATTTTTCCAAAATCTCCATGCTGATGTGCAAGTTACTACAAAAGGAGGTTCCTTTTGACTTCAACAAGGAATGCAAGGATGCTTTTGACAAATTGAAGGCAATGTTGACAAGTGCGCTGATTATCAAGTCACCGATTGGAATCTTCCATTTGAATTAATGTGTGATGCTAGTGATTATGCGGTTGGAGCCGTTTTGGGTCAAAGAGTGGACAAGTTGTCCCATGTTATCTATTATGCATCTAGGACCCTCAATGATGCACAAATCAGCTATTCTACCATGGAAAATGAGTTATTGGCTATAATGTTTGCATTGGAAAAATTTCGATAATACTTGGTGGATACAAAGTTTATTGTGTATTCCGATCATGCGACACTTAGATACTTACTAAAGAAGAAAGAAGCTAAGCCAAGACTAATCCGGTGGATCCTATTACTACAAGAGTTCGACATAGAAATTCAAGATAAGAAAGGTGTGGAGAATACCGTTGCGGATCATCTTAGTATACTTGTTATGTCTCAAGAATAACTTCCATTACAAGACCGCTTTTCGGACGAACAACTTTTCTCCTTGGAAGAATCAACACCTTGGTATGCGGATATAGTGAATTATTTGGTGACAAGGAAGGTACCTAGCACAATGTCTAACTTCCAAAATATGAAGCTTAATAAGATAGCCAGCAATATGTGTGGGATGAACCATACTTATGGAAATATGGCGTTGATCAAATCATACGAAGGTGCGTACCTAACTCCGAATTTCAATCCATTCTCTCCTTTTGTCATACTTTTGCTTGTGGTGGCCATTTTGGTTCTAAACGTACCGCTCTCAAGGTTCTTGAAAGTGGATTTTATTGGCCCACCTTGTTTGAAGATTCATATGTTTTTTGTAAATCGTGTGATAGATGTCAAAGAACGGGCAATCTAGGTGCTCGAAATCAAATGCCACTCACACCGATTCTCGCCGTAGAGATTTTTGATGTGTGGGGAATCGATTTTATGGGCCCTTTTGTCAATTCGAATGGAAATTTTTATATACTTCTTGCCGTAGATTATGTTTCTAAATGGGTGGAGGCTAGAGCCACCAAAACTAATGATTCTCAAGTTGTTTGTGATTTTGTAAGAGAAAACATATTCACTAGGCACGGCACACCAAGAGTGGTGATAAGTGATGGAGGCTCACATTTTAAGAAGTCTTTCCACGCTCTCCTCAATAAGTACAACATAACACACAAGATTGGTACGCCTTACCATCCACAAACTAGTGGCCAAGCTGAAATTTCAAACCGTGAAATCAAGTCCATTCTTGAAAAAACAGTGAATACCACAATGAAAGATTGTAGCTTTAAGTTCAATGATGCACTTTGGGCGTATAGAACGGCATACAAGACACCGATTGGTATGTCTCCATATAGATTGGTTTATGGCAAAGCTTGTCATCTTCCGGTTGAACTTGAACATAAGGCTTATTGGGCGATAAAGAAATTCAACATGGAGTATGATGAAGCGGGGAAACAAAGAAAGTTACAACTAAATGATCTAGAGGAGATACGTAATGATGCTTACGAGAGTGCCCGGATTTACAAGGAAAAGACCAAGCTTTTTCATGACAAGATGATTTATCGGAAAAGTTTTGTTGTGGGGGAAAAAAGTCCTTTTATTTCATTCTCGCCTTAAACTATTTCCTGGAAAATTAAGGTCCCGTTGGATTGGACCATATGTTGTTACTAATATTTTTTCTTATGGTGCAGTTGAAATTACTAGTCTTAGAGACAACTCGGTTTCCAAAGTCAACGGCCATAGATTGAAGCCATACTATGAGAACATTGCCTATGTGAATGTGGATGAACTTCCATTTGAAGATTTTCTCCCTCTAGAGGAGTAATGTGAAGCAAGAGCTATGTCGGGCCGTCGACTTTAAAACAAGCACTAAGTGGGAGGCAACCCACCGGTTTTGTATCTCTTATCCTTTTGCTTTTGTTTTTTTAGTTGCTTTTTGTTTTGTTTGTTTATTTTTCTTGTTTCATTTCATATTAGGATTTCCCACCTTGACTTTACTTGGATGATTCAATTACATTGAGGACAATGTAAGGTTTAGGTGTGGGGGAGTGGCTAAGCATATATTTTTGCATTAAAAAAAAAAATTTGCATAAAACTTTCAACTTTTAGAGATTTTAGAGTTACTAGCATACTTCTAGGTATGATTACATAGAGAATTCTGACCGACATAATTGAACTTGGAAATGTTAGGGAACTACGTTTGATTTCTTGCTTGTTAGAGTGTTAAATAATGGATTTAATCATGCCGGTGATGCAAATTTGGTGCAAGGAGAAGTGCGTTATTAGAGTTTCTGATCAATCATTAGTGGAGACTACCCATTTTCATATCAACCAAGGCACCGACCAAAAATTCTTCCTTTACTAAAGAGCTTCTTTTGAGTGTGTGTCACCGTACGTTAATTCCGGGTAGAATGGTGAGCTACCCAATTTCACACCAATTTCAGCACTATTTTGATCTCTTGAGTGCTAATTTTTGTCAATCATGAGGGTGACGTCTATGATGAAAGCCTCCTTCTTGTAGTTCGATTTGCAGTTAGTACCATTCTCTCTCTCGACAACAACGGGTCCATAGAAACACCATAATCATCAACAACAAGGGAGCGACATCAAAATCTACAAGGAAAGTTAAAAAGGTTCAAGGTTTGAAAGCAACAATGGAACAAGAAAAAGAGCATAATTTTATATCAAAGTTGAAGACTTATTTACAAAGGCGAAGAAAAGTAAAAGGTGAGAATTATTGAAATTTATGATTTCGAGACGATACAAGTTGTGAAGAATCAAGCGGTAAAGTACTTTTCCACGGCCATGGTTTTATTTTCACTTTGTTTTGTGCTTTGTTTCTCTTGTCTATGAAAGAAAAAAAAATATGAAAAGAATGAAAGAAAAAAATATAGAAAAAGAAAAGAAAAAGAAAAAAAATAAAATAAAAATAGACAAGAGAAACATCTATTTCGTGTTTGTTTTCATTGAATAAGCCGTGGGGAAGGAAAATCTATAAGGAAGTTTCAAGAGACAAGGATTTTAAGGAAAACGGTTACAAATTGTTAAGGATTTATGAAGTTCGAAAGTTTATCACCAATAGTTGAAGCCGAAGACCAAGAAGATGAAGACAAGGAGCGGAAGACGTTTCTATTGGATTCCATGAGAGTGGTGTTATCATAATTGGCAATCGGATGTGAAGGTAAGTAAGTAATCTCATCCTCGATATAAGTGGTTGATTTCCTTTCTTAGAGATCGTTAGAAAAATGGTTTTTCAAAATGTTAAAAGATGTGGGTTTTTCAAAATTTCGGAAGTTATCCTTCCCACCATTCAACGTGTTGCAGGAATTCTCTCTTCATTCCTACCTGCACACATGTGAGACCCATAAAAAAGCCGTCTTTTTGAGTGCAATTATCATAAAATATTTTTGGTGAGGCAGAAGTCGAGGCGAAATGCTTATTGATCGTTTCTCAAACACGTGTTCTCTTATTATGGTGTGGTTATTTCTCACTCAACATTTAAGAATGAGAATATGTTCTTTAGTATTTCTAACTTCTTATTACTAGCATGCAGAAACTCTATGTCCTCATAGCTCTTTGAATGCTTGGGATGCTAGAACGCTTTGAAGTTGTAAGTTTTAGTTTAATTTGCTCGAGGACTAGCAAAGTCTAAGTGTGGGGGAATTTGATAGGTGTAGAATACACCGTATTTACTATCTAGTAGTTTATGCTTTCTTTGCTATTTTTCTTGTAAATTATGTATTTTACGTGTGTTTTTGAGCTATTAGGTACTCTGGAGTCGCACGGAAGAAAAGAAGAAGGAATTACCCAATTTGATCTAAAAGGGCAAATTTGTCATTTTCCAGGAAAACACTATCGGGAGATGAGCCACGGTTAAAGGGCAACTCTTCTTGGAGGTATTCTAAACTTAAACCAGCTACGGTTAAGGGGTTATCATTGGAGTACCCCTTATCATTTATTAGAGGCTGTAATTATCAGGGGTAGCTCTTATGTGGGGCATATCAATCCCAAATCATTACACAACCCTAGAATCAAGAAATCTCAGTCTCATTCACTCGTTTTTTCTTCCACCTGAAATTGAGAAACAAAAGCAGCGGCTGCTGCTAAAATCGAGATCGAGAAATAAATCGATTAGAGAGACAAGGTGGGAATTGGTGGTTGTTCATATGAGTCTGTGAAGTAAAGGAGATGGTGGTGGTCTTTGATGGTGTTAGAATTAATGGAAACTAGGGTTCGATCTGTTACTGAGATGAAGATCGAGACGAGATGATGGATTAAAGAGAAGCATTTAGGATTTGATGGGGATTTGAAGATCGAACAGAAGCCAAGATGATAATGTGCTGGTTTGAATCGATTAGGAGTGGTTGGTTTAAAAGAAGAGAAGAGACTGCTGCTGAGTAAGATCGAGAAGATGAGAGATTCAATCGAAATGAAGAATGGATAGAAGGTCGATGATGGTCTGTAGCTGAATTGAGCCATGGAAGTGAGAAGTTGATGCTGTCGATTATGGGTTTGAATCGGAGAAGACTCTCAAGGGATTGATGTTGTTAGTCGCTGTAATTGGGTCAAGTACGGTGATGGGCTAATGATAGAATTAAGGGTATCTGAGGCTCGAGATTGAACTGTAGAAGAACACAGTTGGTGGTTGAAGCTATGGAGGAAACATGGTATGACAGATGATGTTCAAATGAGTTCAAAGGAGATGTTGTTGATATAATAAGTTTGTGTTGGTGATGGTACTGGACTCAGTGGAGATGGATGCTGAAGAACTCAGAATTGAATAAATTAACGTTTTAAATGGAATTGAAGGTTGCAGTAGCAGAACTGAGTATTGGCGGTGACTGAGCTGCTATGAATTGGAAGTGAGCTGAATTGAATGTGCAAGAGAAGCTACAGATGGGTGTTGCTGCTATGGTGTCTATTCTGCAAGTGCAGCTAGAAGAGATGCTGCTGTGCAATGGATGTTTGGAAGTGATGAAAGAGTGTAGCTGTTGCTAAGATGCAGGGTACTGGTGCTGCAATTTGGTGAAGTGTGGTTGGATGAGCTCATGGTGGCTCAGGTGGCATGAAGAACTGTGTTGCAGAGCTGTGAATGAAACTTTTGGTTGCTGCTGTTGGAATTGGGGTTTGAAGCTATTGGAGGCATTGCAGCAATGTGAGATAACTGAAGTTGCAGGTGTACATATAGCTTCAGGGTTGGATGCTTGAGATGGTTATGAAGTTGCAGTCTGCTGAGTTCTAGTGTTGATGCCCTGATCTTGGTGGTAAATGGAAGAGATAAACAATGGTTGCAGCTGCATTTTGTGGAGGTTAAACTGAATTGTATAAGGTTGTTATGCTGAAGTATGGTGTGTGGAATAATTGCAGCAGTAGAATGCCCTACAGGGAAGCGGTAAAGAAATGTTGCAAAGTAGCTGAAGCTGCAGGTGGACTGAATGGGTTTTGGAGCTACAATTTTGGTATGCAGTTTCATTGCAGGAAAATGGTGGTTCAGGTGATTCTTGTGGTGAAATGGTGATTCTCAGGGGAAGTGACAAAAGCACAGAAAATGCAGGGCCATCTTGGCCATAACTGCACTACTGCAACAGCTCTGGCATAGACTTAGCCCACTCAGCCGAGTTAGCTTTGACTCAGCAACTGACTCGGTTTGACTCAGTGACTCACCCCTTGACCCGGTTGACTAACGATGACCGTTAGGACAACGGTTAACTCTAACAGAATCGTGACGGAATATTCCATCGACGACAGTGACTTTCAGGTGGTCGGCGACGATAATTTCCGGCGACTGGTGACGGATTTCGGCCAACTTCCGGCCAAAAACACAGTTTTTCGGCAAGCAAAATTACCGAATTTTGGGTGGACTTCTCTCATGTGTGTGAAGACTTAGAATTTGGAATTGGATGAAAACTTGGAAGTTTTGGAGAATGGGACTAGAAATTGGAATATGTCTCAAATTGGGAAAGTGGTGTTCTTTTGGAATGAGGATTCTTTTCCTACAAAGACATGGAGAGTATTGAAGCCTATAAATAGAGGAGTTCTCTACAACTCATTACACACATCTACTTTGGAGAAGGAGTTAAAGTGCACAAGGATTGGAGGAAGGAGCAACCATCATCTTTGCAATAAGTTTTTCTTTCTTTCTTCCTTTATTATTATTATTATTATTATTATTGTGTGAACTCCAAATTATGAGTAGCTAATTTTCTTATTGATTGAGGATGAATTCCTAGTTCTTAATATATGGTTTGAGTTTTGTTTCAATTCTAATTTGAAGTTTTTCATATGATTATCGATTGTTTTTACTAATATTAGTGTTTATGCTTGATTGATAGGTCGTTTGGGTGGCCAACTAAATTGATTTGTTAATTGATCTAAAGCTAGTGAAAGTTAGGGGATAAGTAATCGTTTCTTGACTATTCACATAAGTAGAAAACAGAAGACCTTGCGGAGGGATTCCGTGGAACAATTGTGTGTAAAAACAACGTTAGCAAGTGGACCTTGATCTAAGAGTTTAACTACTAATATCAACCTAATAAATTCATGAATCTTAATGTATTTAACTAAATTACATCTTGGGTGATCTACTACTAGGTGGTTTGGTGAATAGAATCCGGTAGGCGAGAACTTCCGTATCCGGTGAAATAAGGGATTTTGGGGTTAGCACTGATCTAGCTTCTATACCTACGGTTGGTGATAATCTATGACTAATAACAAGTGGAAAAGAACATAACTTTAATCATTGTTTTGCAGCGAAGAAGGATTCCTTGATCTATTCTCTCTCATTGATTTCAACTTATACTTTTAATTACTTTATTTATTTCTTTTGCTTTATAAATTTTACAACCAACACCCCCCTTTTGTGACAATTTTACAACTATAATCTCTTGCTCCTCGTGGGATCGACCTTGACTACCCTATATTACTCTTTAATTAGGTAGTAAAGTATTAAATAATTTGTTGTGGTTACGACACGCATACAAATTTTGGCGCCGTTGCCGGGATGCAACGGGCGATTTTAGTTGTTTTTATTTTTCTTTTTGTTTTATTCTTGCTTTGTTAGATTCTATACCGTATCTAACTTAGTTTTGTGAATCTTGTTTTCAGGTACTATATCTTTGGTGAATGCTTCAAGGGGGAAGACCGAGTCCAATTGGAATACGTCTTCGATCCGGCACTCAACTAAAGGACTTTATTCGAGCGGTTAACACTCCGCTTCCTCGTTCTACATCAAGTGAATTCGCAGATTCGGACATATAAGAAGAAGCAATGGGTGATCGTACACTCAAGGACCTAGCTTCTCACAAGCTCGATACACAACAAAGGTGTATTCAAACTAACTCAACTTTCGAGATCAAGACGTGGTTAATTAGAGAATTACCAAAGTTTCATGGCATGGTGAATGAGGACCCAAACAAACATATTATGGACTTCAATACCTTAGTCATGGCTATGCTTCCACCAAATACTAATGCGGATGGAGCAATGTTGAAAGCTTTTCCGTTTTCTTTGGCGGGGAATGCTAAGGAATGGTTATATTATTTGCCTTCCGGAAGTATCACAACATGGAATGGGATGAAGAAAATTTTCCTCGAGAGATATTTTCCCGCATCAAAGGCTACTCAAATTCGCAAAGAGATTTGTGGGATCAAGCAACATGTGGGAGAGTCATTATATGAATGTTGGGATCGATATAAGAGATTGGTGGAAAGTTGTCCACACCATCAATTTAGTGACGCCATGATAATCCAATACTTTTATGAGGGTCTTCAAACAAATGATAGATATATTCTTGACGCCGCCGGTGGTGGTGCACTAGTGAACAAGACGGTGGCCGAAGCTACCGATTTGATTGAAAGTATGGCGGCAAACTCGCAAAAATTCTATGCAAGAGGTGATTCAATGGTTAAGTTGGTGCATGAATTTAGTGACTCGTCTTCACAATCCGATTAACGGTTAAACAACATAGAGAGGGTAGTGCAACGATTGGCCGCAGTAATTATCCCGGATGATGAAACCGAACAAGTAAATGCTTTATATCCAAATCAAAGGCCAAGGTACGATCCATACTCGAATACTTACAATCCCGGTTGGAAGGATTATCCCAACTTTAGCTATGCAAACAAGCAAGCGGCGGCTCCCAATCCTTATGAGCAACAAGGCGGCTTCCAAAAATCACGCTTTCAACCTCAACAACAATTCCAATCTCAAGTGAAAGAACAAGGATCTTCGATTGATGATAAGCTTAATGTCATGATGCAAGTTATTACGTCATTGTTTCAACAAAACCAACAAAAGACCGATTCGGCAATCAAGGCTTTGGAACAAAAGACCGGTTCGGCAATCAAGGATTTACAAACTCAAATGGGACAATTGGCGACCGATGTGAACTTAATGAAAGCTCTAGCATCAACAAAGCTTCATTCACAACCATTTGTGAATCCAAGAGAGAATGTTAATGCGGTTACTTTACGAAGTGGAAGACAAGTAGAGAGTCTAAGTCATCATGAAGAAGCTAGTGAAGAGGTAGTCAAAGACAATGAGGAAGCCATACCAAAGGAGAATTCAACACCAACCGCCCATTCCAAGGAACTGGTTCCTACTTTTACTACTCCACCTCCTTTTCCTAGTCGTTTTGATAAGTCCAAGAAGGAAGCTCAAGATAAGGCACTCATGGATATCTTCAAGAAGATAGAAATCAACATCCCCTTCATCGAGGCCATCAAGACTGTAGTTGCGGATTATCTCACAACTACACCCTCATTAGAATCCATTAAAATGATTCCTAAACCTAATTAATTTGATATGAAACTAAGAATTAAGGTACTAAAATTATAAAAATGACACAAAGATTTTTACGTGGTTCGATCAATGTGATCTACATCCACGGTTCTTCACTAGTGATTTGTATGTAATTACATGATTTTACAATTGAAACTCCATTAATGAATATTTGGAGCTCTAGAATTTTGGGGAAGAAGATGATAAAGAAAATAAATCCCTCTCTAAAATTTTCTCTCTCCTCCAAAATCATCCCCTCTCTCAAAATGTGTCTCTCCTTTCCTCTCATGCCTAAATGGCTATTTATATGATTTTACACATTGGATAACAACTAATCTTTCCCTTAATTTCGGATCAAAGAATCATCATACGAACCTTCGCAAATTTACTTCACGAACTTCCTTTACTCGTAAAACGTTCTTCGTGATTTCTTTATCTTCGCAAAATATTCTATACTCGCAAAATGTATTTTCTCTCCATAATTTCGTAAGTTATCATTTGCTGTGATATTCCGCTCCTACATCTTGCCTCTTTTTTCTTGAATATTGCTTGAAGAGCGATCTTTAAGAAAAAATCCTTTGTTGTAGTAATCTTTGATCTTTGTTGATGAAGGAACGAGCGAAAGAATACTAGTCTTGAAAAGTATATACTTGCCTCTATTCTTTTGCGAAGTCCCGGAATGTTGCGAAGTAAATAAGAAGTATCAATCATTGAAGTATAAGAAGTATGAAGTATCCTTGAAGAAGTATAAGAAGTACTTAATCCTCGAAATATATAAGAAGTATGAAGTATCCTTAAGAAGTACTTAATCCTCTAAATGTAAGAAATATTGCGAACCCATCATGCGAACTCTCACTCCATGTTCTTTGCCTCATGCTATGCTGTAATGCAAATAAAAATTTAGATTAGTATTCAACATTTCTTTTATCAAATTTCTTATTTTTTATTTATATGCTACTTCAAAATCTTTTTGTTTGTTTTGATTTCCTTTGTATTATCTATTTCATCTCTCTTGACAAATATTTTTCCATGGAAATGATCCTAATAGGTACCCCCTCATATGACGCACTGAGGTGCTTTGCATTTTACGAGTATACGCCATAAAGGTTTGCCAGCTACTACTCTCCATGTCGAATATCATATCATTGGAAATAAAGTAAATTTTTCAAGAGAAATATATAAATTGATTTGTGCGAGATGTTTTCTCGGTTTCTTTTGTAATTGTGAAATCTTGAGATCTTTGTAATTTCTTTTGTAATTGTGAAATCTTTGTAATTCTACGATTGTATCGCGCTTTGTAAATCAAATCAAATTTTTTTTTTTTTTTTTTTGTAAGTAAAATGTTTAAGGAAAGAGGTACTTAGCTTTTATGTGAGTCGTTGTTGTCTCTTGCGAAGTATGTGATTTGCTTGCGAAGCTAGCATCGTCTTGCATGTTCTCATAGCATACCAATTATTCTAGCCCACTCTTGCGAAATAGAATTCTGTTGTTTTGCGAACTTTTGCGAAGTAAACGAACATTTGCGAAGTATTGGTGCTGCGAATGTTCGCAACATAAACATTTGCGAAGTGTAAAAGAGTAGTAGTGTTGGTCTTGCGAATATTCACAAAGTAAATATTTCCGAAGATATTTCTTTATTGCTGCGAACGTTCGTAAAATCCCACGATGATAAAACTCTTTACAATCACCCACTTTGATTTGTCTGGTGGTGACAACTTCATTTGGTGATCCAACTTCACAATCACCCACTTCCGCTTGACTTTGTAGTCTTGAAGCGCCGCCCGATTTGAATTTCCAACTTTCAAATTAGAGTTTTGCTATAACACGGAACTTGTATTTAAATCAGACATGAAACCAATTGCAGCCTCAATTTTTGAATTATTTCCATCGTAATGACCATTCAAATTCTTATCCATCACGGAACATGTATTTGTTTCAAAAACGGGATCAGTTTTGTCTTCATTAGACAAAGAGGTAGCACTCTTTCAAACGTCAATTGCCTCTTTTTCAGCAATAACGTTTTTGCACCTAGCGTCTTTGTATATGCGAACTGATCTCTTCATGTATAGCGTTTTGTCTTCATTTGCGAACCATAATATATACCATTTGGGAACCATAAATATATGCGAACTGATGCTGCGAACTTGGATTTTGAATGCTACGAAGTTTTGAATCTATCTACTTTGATTTATTTTGACAACAGATCTGAATTTACCAATCCGAGCTTCTCGTTTTCCACTAGCTGACTTATACTAATCATTGATTTTAGTATAAATTACCTCTAGATTGAACCATAACTTCGCATAACCTCATTTTTCTTCGAATTATTAAACTATCTGAGACGCGGACTTAGTTGATTGAATCATAATATCTCCCTGAAGATGATATAAAACCTTCAAATCCGTTTTCTACTCCATTATTGGATCTACTTTTGGAAGACGCCATTACCATTTCAGATTGAATTTTCTAGAAAGTGAAATTTGGGGAGAAAATAGTAGAGAGAGAAGAGGACCAATTATTAAACGAAATTGTTGATCCAACAAGTTACAGGAAGGATAAATCCATTTAATCTTTCCCTGTTTCTAGCGCCAATTATGTAGTTGCGGATTATCTCACAACTACACCCTCATTAGAATCCATTAAAATGATTCCTAAACCTAATTAATTTGATATGAAACTAAGAATTAAGGTACTAAAATTATAAAAATGACACAAAGATTTTTACGTGGTTCGATCAATGTGATCTACATCCACGGTTCTTCACTAGTGATTTGTATGTAATTACATGATTTTATAATTGAGACTCCATTAATGAATATTTGGAGCTCTAGAATTTTGGGGAAGAAGATGATAAAGAAAATAAATCCCTCTCTAAAATTTTCTCTCTCCTCCAAAATCATCCCCTCTCTCAAAATGTGTCTCTCCTTTCCTCTCATGCCTAAATGGCTATTTATATGATTTTACACATTGGATAACAACTAATCTTTCCCTTAATTTCGGATCAAAGAATCATCATACGAACCTTCGCAAATTTACTTCACGAACTTCCTTTACTCGTAAAACGTTCTTCGTGATTTCTTTATCTTCGCAAAATATTCTATACTCGCAAAATGTATTTTCTCTCCATAATTTCGTAAGTTATCATTTGCTGTGATATTCCGCTCCTACAAAGACAATGCCAAGGTATGCAAAATTCATGAAGGAGTTATGCACAAAGAAGGATAGGTTGCTTGATAATGAAATTTCTAAAGTTGGCGAGAGTGCGTCGGCTATGCTTTTGAAGAAGATGCCTACAAAGTGCACGGATCCCGGTGGTTTCACGGTGCCAATTACTATTGGTAAGAAAAGGTTTGAACATGCTTTACTTGATTTGGGAGCTTCCATTAGTGTGATGTCGTCCGATATATATGACTCCTTGAATCTTGGACCGTTGAAAGAGACGAGAGTTATTATCCAATTAGCAAACAAGTCTAACATTTATCCAAAGGGACTCGTAGAAGACGTTCTAGTGCAAGTGAATGAGTTAATTTTTCCGGTGGATTTCTTTGTGGTGGATATGGATAACAATGAGAATCGTTCGACTACTTCTCTACTTCTTGGGAGGCCATTTTCGAAGACCGCAAAGACGAAGATTGATGTGGACAAGGGTACACTCACTATGGAATTCGACAAGAACATAATACACTTCAACATATTTGAAGCTATGCGCTACCCAAGTGATGTGCATTCCGCTTACTCAATTGATATGGTTAGTTCATTAGCGCAACAAATGGTGGAATTGAATCGAGAGGACGAACTTGATGTGGTGTTGCAAAAGAGCATTGAATTGGACGTCCATGGCTTGCCTAACTTGGATGTTGAAATTTCCACGGAATTGGTGGAGACGTGTGGTGCCTTGACGGCATTACAAGAAGCTAAGGGTAATGTTTCTTATATTTCTTTACCCGTGAATAATGAATTACTTGTACCATCTATTGTGAAGGCACCTAAGCTAGATTTGAAGCCACTTCCGGACCATTTGAAGTATGCGTTTTTGGGAGAGGGAAATGAGCTTCCGGTGATTATTTCAAAGAACCTCACACCGGTACAAGAAGACCGTTTGGTTAGAATCTTTAAAGAGCACAAAACGGCTATTGGGTGGACAATTGCGGATATCAAGGGCATTAGTCCATCCATTTGCATGCATAGGATTCTAATGGAAGAGAACGTGAAGCCGGTATGTGATGCTAAACGTAGGCTTAATCCTCCCATGATGGAGGTTGTGAAGAAGGAGATACTCAAATTGCTAAGTGCGGGGGTAATTTACCCAATTTACGATAGCAAGTGGGTTAGTCCGGTACAAGTGGTGCTAAAGAAGTCCGGTGTTACAGTTGTTCGAAATCAATACGATGAACTTGTTCCTACAAGAGTTCAAACCGGTTGGAGAGTGTGCATTGATTATAGAAATCTTAATTCCGAAACCCGAAAGGATCACTTTACTTTACCTTTCATTGATCAAATGTTGAAGCGGTTAGCGGGGCATTCTTATTATTGTTTCTTGAATGGTTATTCAGGATACAATCAACTTGTTATTGCACCGGAGGACCAAGAGAAGACCACTTTTACTTGTCTGTTTGGAACGTTTGCGTATAGAAGGATGCCGTTTGGTCTTTTCAATGCACCGGATACTTTCCAAAGATGCATGGTAAGCATATTCTCGGATTACGTGGAGCGCATTATTGAGGTATTTATGGACGACTTTAGTTTTTATGGAAATTCTTTTGATATTTGTTTAAACAACATTGAACTAGTTCTTAAACGATGCATAGACACTAACCTTGTTCTTAATTGGGAGAAATGTCATTTTATGGTAAACCATGGCATAGTACTTGGTCACATTGTGTCCTCTCAAGGGCTCGAAGTAGACAAGTCAAAGATAGATTTAATAAGAAACTTACCATATCCCACTTCGGTGAGGGAAGTTCGTTCATTTCTTGGTCATGCAGGTTTCTATAGGCGGTTTATCAAGGATTTCTCCAAAATCTCCAGGTCGATGTGCAATTTACTACAAAAGGAGGTACCTTTTGACTTCAACAAGGAATGCAAGGATGCTTTTGACAAATTGAAGGCAATGTTGACAAGTGCGCCGATTATCAAGTCACCGGATTGGAATCTTCCATTTGAATTAATGTGTGATGCTAGTGATTATGCGGTTGGAGCCGTTTTGGGTCAAAGAGTGGACAAGTTGTCCCATGTTATCTATTATGCATCTAGGACCCTCAATGATGCACAAATCAACTATTCTACCACGGAAAAGGAGTTATTGGCTATAGTGTTTGCATTGGAAAAATTTCGATCATACTTGGTGGATACAAAGGTTATTGTGTATTCCGATCATGCGGCACTTAGATACTTACTAAAGAATAAAGAAGCTAAGGCAAGACTAATCCGGTGGATCCTATTACTACAAGAGTTCGACATAGAAATTCGAGATAAGAAAGGTGTGGAGAATACCATTGCGGATCATCTAAGTAGACTTGTTATGTCTCAAGAAGAACTTCCATTACAAGACCTCTTTCCGGACGAACAACTTTTCTCCTTTGAAGAATCAACACCTTGGTATGCGGATATATTGAATTATTTGGTGACAAGGAAGGTACCTAGCACAATGTCTAACTTCCAAAAGATGAAGCTTAAGAAGATAGCCAAGCAATATGTGTGGGATGAACCATACTTATGGAAATATGGCGTTGATCAAATCATACGATGGTGCGTACCTAACTCCGAATTTCAATCCATTCTCTCATTTTGTCATACTTTTGCTTGTGGTAGCCATTTTGGTTCTAAACGTACCGCTCTCAAGGTTCTTGAAATTGGATTTTATTGGCCCACCTTGTTTGAAGATTCATATGTTTTTTGTAAATCGTGTGCTAGATGTCAAAGAACGGGCAATCTAGGTTCTCGAAATCAAATGCCACTCACACCGATTCTCGCCATAGAGATTTTTGATGTGTGGGGAATCGATTTTATGGGCCCTTTTGTCAATTCAAATGGAAATTTTTATATACTTCTTGCCGTAGATTATGTTTCTAAATGGGTGGAGGCTAGAGCCACCAAAACTAATGATTCTCAAGTTGTTTGTGATTTTGTAAGAGAAAACATATTCACTAGGCACGGCACACCAAGAGTGGTGATAAGCGATGGAGGCTCACATTTCAAGAAGTCTTTCCACACTCTCCTCAAGAAGTACAACATAACACACAATATTGGTACGCCTTACCATCCACAAACTAGTGGCCAAGCTGAAATTTCAAACCGTGAAATCAAGTCCATTCTTGAAAAAATAGTGAATACCACAAGGAAAGATTGGAGCTTTAAGCTCAATGATGCACTTTGGGCGTATAGAACTGCGTACAAGACACCGATTGGTATGTCTCCATATAGGTTGGTTTATGGAAAAGCTTGTCATCTTCCGGTTGAACTTGAACATAAGGCTTATTGGGAGATAAAGAAATTCAACATGGAGTATGATGAAGCGGGGAAACAAAGAAAGTTACAACTAAATGAGCTAGAGGAGATACGTAATGATGCTTACGAGAGTGCCCGGATTTACAAGGAAAAGACCAAGCTTTTTCATGACAAGATGATTTCTCGGAAAAGTTTTGTTGTGGGCAAAAAAGTCCTTTAATTTCATTCTCGCCTTAAACTATTTCGTGGCAAACTAAGGTCCCGTTGGATTGGACCATATGTTGTTACTAATGTTTTTTCTTATGGTGCAGTTGAAATTACTAGTCTTAGAGACAACTCGGTTTCCAAAGTCAATGGCCATAGATTAAAGCCATACTATGAGAACATTGCCTATGTGAATGTGGATGAACTTCCATTTGAAGATTTTATCCCTCTAGAGGAGTAATGTGAAGCAAGAGCTATGTCGGGCCGTCAACTTTAAAACAAGCGCTAAGTGGGAGGCAACCCACCGGTTTTGTATCTCTTATCCTTTTGCTTTTGTTTTTTTAGTTGCTTTTTGTTTTGTTTGTTTATTTTTCTTGTTTCATTTCATATTAGGATTTCCTACCTTGACTTTACTTGGATGATTCAATTACATTGAGGACAATGTAAGGTTTAAGTGTGGGGGAGTGGCTAAGCATATATTTTTGCATAAAAAAATTTTTTTTGCATAAAACTTTCAACTTTTAGAGATTTTAGAGTCACTTGCATACTTCTAGGTATGATTACATAGAGAATTCTGACCGACATAATTGAACTTGGAAATTTTAGGGGACTACATTTGATTTCTTGCTTGTTAGAGTGTTAAATAATGGATTTAATCATGCCGGTGATGTAAATTTGGTGCATGGAGAAGTGCGTTATTATAGTTGCAGATCAATCATTAGTGGATACTACCCATTTTCATATCAACCAAGGCACCGACCAAAAATTCTTCCTTTACAAAAGATCTTCTTTTGAGTGTGTGTCACCGTACGTTAATTCCGGGTAGAATGGTGAGCTACCCAATTTCACACCAATTTCAGCACTATTTTGATCTCTTGAGTGTTAATTTTTGTCAATCATGAGGGTGACGTCTATGATGAAATCCTGCTTATTGTAGTTCGATTTTCAGTTAGCACCATTCTCTCTCTCGACAACAACGGGTCCATAGAAACACCATAATCATCAACAACAAGGGAGCGACATCAAAATCTACAAGGAAAGTTGAAAAGGTTCAAGGTTTGAAAGCAACAATGGAACAAGAAAAAGAGCATAATTTTATATCAAAGTTGAAGACTTATTTACAAAAGCGAAGAAAAGTAAAAGGTGAGAATTATTGAAATTTATGATTTTGAGACGATACAATTTGTGAAGAATCAAGCGGTAAAGTACTTTTTCACGGCCATGGTTTTATTTTCACTTTGTTTTGTGTTTTGTTTCTCTTGTCTATGAAAGAAAAAAAAAATAAAAAAAAAAAATGAAAAGAAAGAAAGAAAAAAATATAGAAAAAGAAAAGAAAAATAAAAAGAAAATAAAAAAATAGACAAGAGAAACATCTATTTCGTGTTTGTTTTCATTGAATAAGCCGTGGGGAAGGAAAATCTATAAGAAAGTTTCAAGCGACAAGGATTTTAAGGAAAACGGTTACAAATTGTTAAGGATTTATGAAGTTCGAAAGTTTATCACCAATAGTTGAAGCTGAAGACCAAGAAGATGAAGACAAGGAGCGGAAGACGTTTCTATTGGATTCCGTGAGAGTGGTGTTATCATAATTGGCAATCGGATGTGAAGGTAAGTAAGTAATCTCATCCTCGATATAAGTGGTTGATTTCATTTCTTAGAGATCGTTAGAAAAATGGTTTTTCAAAATGTTAAAAGATGTGGGTTTTTCAAAATTTCGGAAGTTATCCTTCCCACCATTCAACGTGTTGCAGGAATTCTCTCTTCATTCCTACCTCCACACATGTGAGACCCATAAAAAAGCCGTCTTTTTGAGTGCAATTATCATAAAATCTTTTTGGTGAGGCAGAAGTCGAGGCGAAATGCTTATTGATCGTTTCTCAAACACGTGTTCTCTTATTATGGTGTGGTTATTTCTCACTCAACATTTAAGAATGAGAATATGTTCTTTAGTATTTCTAACTTCTTATTACTAGCATGCAGAAACTCTATGTCCTCATAGCTCTTTGAATGCTTGGGACGCTAGAACGCTTTGAAGTTGTAAGTTTTAGTTTAATTTGCTCGAGGACAAGCAAAGTCTAAGTGTGGGGGAATTTGATAGGTGTAGAATACACCGTATTTACTATCTAGTAGTTTATGCTTTCTTTGCTATTTTTCTTGTAAATTATGTATTTTACGTGTGTTTTTGAGCTATTAGGTACTCTGGAGTCGCACGGAAGAAAAGAAGAAGGAATTAACCAATTTGATCTAAAATGGCAAATTTGTCATTTTCCAGGAAAACATTATCGGGAGACGAGCCACGGTTAAAGGGCAACTCTTCTTGGAGGTATTCTAAACGCAAACCAGCTACGGTTAAGGGGTTATCATTGGAGTACCCCTTATCATTTATTAGAGGCTGTAATTATCAGGGGTGGCTCTTATGTGGGGCATCTCAATCCCAAATCATTACACAACCCTAGAATCAAGAAATCTCAGTCTCATTCACTCGTTTTTCTTCCACGAAATTGAGAAACAAAAGCAATGCATCTGCTAAAATCGAGATCGAGAAATAGATCGATTAGAGAGACAAGGTGGGAATTGGTGGTTGTTCATATGAGTCTGTGAAGTAAAGGAGATGGTGGCGGTCTTTGATGGTGTTAGAATTAATGGAAACTAGGGTTCGATCTGTTACTGAGATGAATCTCGAGACGAGATAACGGATTAAAGAGAAGCAGTTAGGGTTTGATGGGGATTTTAAGATCGAACAGAAGCCAAGATGATAATGTGCTGGTTTGAATCGATTAGGAGTTGTTGGTTTAAAAGAAGAGCAGCGACTGCTGCTGAGTAAGATCGAGAAGATGAGAGATTCAATCGAAATGAAGAATGGATAGAAGGTCGATAATGGTTTGTAGCTGAATTGATCCATGGAAGTGAGAAGTTGATGATGTCGATTATGGGTTTGAATCGGAGAAGACTCTCAAGGGATTGATGTTGTTGGTCGCTGTAATTGGGTCAAGTACGGTGATGGGCTAATGATAGAATTAAGGGTATCTGAGGCTCAAGATTGAAATGTAGAAGAACACAGTTGGTGGTTGAAGCTATAGAGGCAACAAGGTATGACAGATGCTGTTCAAATGAGTTCAAAGGAGATGTTGTTGATAGAATAAGTTTGTGTTGGTGATGGTACTGGACTCAGTGGAGATGGCTGCTGAAGAACTCAGAATTGAATAAATTAAGGTTTTAAATGGAATTGAAGGTTGCAGTAGCAGAACTGAGTACTGGTGGTGATTGAGCTGCTATGAATTGGAAGTGAGCTGAATTGAATATGCAAGAGAAGCTACAGATGGGTGTTGCTGCTATGGTGGCTAGTCTGCAAGTGCATCTAGAAGAGATGCTGCTGTGCAATGGATGCTTGGAAGTGATGAAAGAGTGTAGCTGTTGCTAAGATGCGTGGAACTTTGGTCTTTGCAATTTGGTGAAGTGTGGTTGGATGATCTCATGGTGGCTCAGGTGGCATGAAGAACTGTGTTGTAGAGCTGTGAATGAAACTTTTGGTTGCTGCTGTTGGAATTGGGGTTTGAAGCTATTGGAGGAATTGCAGCAATGTTGTTGCAGGAATTCCCACACTACACCCTATTCAAGAATCTATCAATATTTATGACATAACTTGAAGATTAAGAACACTTTTTCATTAATATGATCTTATGGAATTACAGAAATCAAGAACACAAAACACTTTAACAAAGATTTTCTCTCTCCTAAAAACTTTCCTAACACTCAAAAATTCATTTTCTTCTCTGGAACTACTCATCTTCTTTATATAGGTATTTACATAGTGGATTACAGCTCATGACAGCTCATTTACAGTTAAGATTCCCTTCAATTTCGGATCTGAGTTCTTGCGATAAATCGCAGATGGCATCGCCTTTATCTTTCGCAGGTTTTATTGATATATCGCAAACATGTCATACTTTCTTCGTGTTTCTGTCATTACGTCATTGTTTAAGTCATCTTTAGATGTGTCGCAGAATATTACTGATGTGTCGCAGAGTAATTAGTTTATTATCGATACATCGCATGAAACGATCGTTTATTTCTCAGGAATATTGTTGTGACAATATTCTGATCCTACATCTTGCCTCTTCTCATATCTTTTCTGCGAAGAAGATAAAGATCATGAGAATTTAAATTTCTTGATTTGCCGCAACTCATGTTTTTCAAGAATATTAATACATCTTATCTTTTCATATTTCCTTTATTCTGACACGTCTCTATATCCATCGCTAAATATTCTACACATGTTTTTTCCTCCATTTATCCCTTGACACGTATTCTTCCAACCGTTGAGTTCTGACCATTCATGTCCTTTCTTCATTGAATGCACATTGATATTCTCGATAATTTTCTTCTCTTATAAATATCATCTTTGTTAATCCCTCTTTTTCTTTTTACTGTCGCTTTTCTTCTCTGCAACTTCACTATTCATCGTCTCCTTCCGCAAATTTCGGATCTCAATTATTCTTTCAGTTTTTCTTCTTTTCTCTTCTTTTTTTTAATCATCGTTCCCATACGAAGAAATGGATCTGCTAAAAAATTAGGTCAACCCACTTTGAAAAAACACCAGCAGAAGCTTCAATCCTTAGGTTTCACACTTTCTGAGATCCCTGATCAATCTTCAGACTCTGATCTCTCCATTGATCTTGTTTCAAGATTTCCTTCTTCTAATAAGAAAATACTTGTTTCGCTAGGTCAATTAGAAGCTGGCCTTCCTATTCCTCTTTTGTAGTACCAGAATATCGCCACAACGATATTCTCGTAGTAAGAACAACGCTTTCACGAGAAGGTCAAATATTCCTATAAGTATAAATGACATTATTCACGAGAGTGTCGTGAGGATTCTTTAGCAACATTTGGCGAGCATCACGGGGAAGCATCATAGTAGTTGACGATTGAAGATACATGTTATGAGAGTGTTGTTTCACGAGGATTACAAAAGTTGGCGAAGATTAATATTGCAAATACCACGATGAGATCGCATAATATATCCGAAATAAGGGGAAAACTTAGCTGTCACCCACTATGTAATTTCCTATATAAAGGGTTCAAGTAAGTCCAGATGATGATGATGTATTTTTTAGAGTTGAGAAAATCTTGAGGAGAGAGAAACTCCAGAAATGAAAGTTGTAATTCTGAGTTTGAATATTTTACTGTAAACATTTCTGAGATCTAAATAATAAAAGTGTCGTTTAATTCTTTAATCTTCAACTAGTTTCACTTAGATTTTTATAGGATCTTAATAGGGGTGTAGTGTGGGAAATCCAACTACTACATTTTGGCGCCGACTAAGGGGATTCAAGATCCAAAATCTCTAATTACAATTTGAATATTTGGAGAAATTGAAGAAATGGCTGGAAGAAGGAGAAGAAATACATCAGAACCACCAACAACAGTGAGAAGAAGTAAAAGACTTGCAGGTGAAGAAACAAGTGTATTAGGAGAATCTTCAAGGATGAGAATTAGGAGGAATAGAACAAGGAATGAAAGGGAAAATTCAATTCAACAACCAAACCAATCTACATAGGTACAAAATGGAAGAGTGGATTATGATAGAGTAAGCGTGCATACATGGAGATCAGATTCAATGAGAGAAGAAACAAATCGACAATTAAGAGAAGAAAATGGAGTAGGAAGAAATCAGGAGGTAGAAGAAGGGTCGATTCATCAAGATGAAGATGAAACATCAGAGGAATTAGGGCAAAGAATACAGGAAGAAAGAAGGTTAGAGGCGGTGGAACGTGCAAATTTAACAAGACAAATGTAGGACCAGAATATCGCCACAATTATGTTCACGAGAGATTAATGACACTTCTGCGAGCGCCACTGAAAACTCTTCAACAACATTTCACGAGCGTCACAAAATAATTCAAATAATGACGAAGTTGACGACTGAAGAAACATGAGAAAAACGTGTGTGTTTCACGATGGTTACAAAGTTCACGAGAGGTTCGCAAGATAGATCCGAAATTAGAGGACAACTTAGTTGTCACCCATTATGTAATTTCCTATAAATAGAGATCTAATAGATTGAGAAGAGGAGGATGTATTTTTTAGAATGGGGAGAATCTGGAAGAGAGAGAAAGTTTTAGGAGAGAGAGATAATTTTCAGAGAGACTTTTAGAGAGAGAAAATGTATTTTTCTTTATCATCTTCTTCCCCAAAACTAGATTTAGGACTCCATTAATGGAGATTATCAAATGTAAACTTTAACAATCATAGTAGAGAATCATGGATGTAGATCAAATTGATCGAACCATGTAAAAATCCGTGTGTCTATTTGCAATTTTTAGAATTTTAGTCATACTTTTAATATCAAAATTAGTTTAGATCAAGAGATAATTATCAAGATATTATAAGGGGTGTGTTGTGGGAATTCTTGCAACTACATTTTGGCGCCGACTAAGGGGACGATTGAAGAAGATTCAAAGAAATTGATTATCATTAGAATTAGATTTCACTGGATCTAAAAGTTTCAAGATCAAATATGGAAAACTACAACAAAAGATCATGATTATACAACAAATAGAGAGAAGGAGATATGTTAAATGGCGGATGAAGAAAATATCAGCAAAATTGTGTCAACAAATCATCAAAAAGGACAAATTTCTTCTTGCTTTCATTATTCTTTGTTTCATTTTTTGGATCTGGAAGATTTTGAATTTTAGATTATTAATCTTTGTTTTTCATAAAAATTGCTGTTTAGTTGATATTTTGAATTGAAACGAATTTTGATCATAAATTTACACACAAAGACCTCTATTTTAATCACGATTTTGATCGTTTCATGAAAGTAAAATTTTGATCGTTTCTGCGAAATACAGATTTACAAATGTTGTTTTCAGAATCCATTTCATAAAAATCCAATTTTTTGCGAGAATACAATCGTTAGACTTCTGTTAATATATTTAATTTATTGACTGAATATGTTTTCTTAAGTTCAAACTGTTGAACAAATTAATGGATTACTCGCAGTGAGTTGGTGGCAAAGGAAAACTAACGAGAACGAAGAAAGGACAATAAGATGCATAGATGAAGAAATTGGTAGAGGAGAAAAACCAACATCCCCGCGAGGAGGACAGAGAAGTAACATTGTGGACTAACATTGTGAAAGACATGGTAAAGAGGGCCAGTACAGCCACAAAAAAAAGGATGCAGTGAGAACAACGGGATTAACATTTCAAGATATTCAGCCACAGACACCTAACAACACGTTAAAAAGAGTGCAGAAGAAACAAACACTACACCCAAACTTGTTTCGTCATCTATAAACAGCACATTCGTCATCTAGCAACAATATCCAAACTTGGAAAAACTCACTCGTCAGCCAACACTACCATCAAAGAATAATAGAGGTCTATTCCCACCGTTACCAGCTACGAAACTGGTGAATTAATTGATTAGTTAAACAGCACATGAAACATACTATCAGTCCAGTTATCAGCTCGCTAATTCAATACCTGTGAAGTTCATAATTCCTGCGAAGAGAAATACTGCGAGCAGGAACGAGCAGTATCATTTCCTGTGGGGTGAGAACATATTAAAGAAGAGAGGGGTTATCATTTCCAGAAGCTAAGAGACGATGGAAAGGGAAAAGGAGGGACGTTTCTAGAACAACTAGAAATGTAGACAATGTGAAAGAGACGTAGATAAGAATCCAGCAAAGAGATCAAACAGCAAAGAGAGTTGAAGAAAACAACATATTTCCTTAAGCATCAACCAAAGAAAACCAACTCGACGCTAATGACTATGAGCAGCACGATCAAAAGGGAAATTACTTTCATGGGTAGTTATTGATATATGAAGATCACTAAAAATCAGCAGCAAGATTTTGGGACACTACTCGCCAATAAAGACATGGAGGAGGTACAAATAATTAGAGAAAGTGGAATAAATCATGGCGATATTTTTATTAAAATGATCATGGGAGATCAGGAGAAGACAACAACTAATTCAGCGAGGTTGTCGCAGTTCCAGCGAGGTTGACAACAGCTAGTTAAAACGTCAATGTTAGAATTTCTCTTCCATATTTTTTAGACTTTCTCGCCAAAGCAGCGATAAGATTGACAGAAGTTCCAAACTTTGTCAGTATACCCAGTATGCTACAGAGAAATTTTGATCTAATTGCTCCGTGACAATTCACATCATCAACAATTCCAACAAAATTCAAACATGAAAGAAGGGCAGTGGTGAAGTTTACTCAGAAAACCAGCAAACAAAGTTAATCTTTGACAACAATTCCCAGTGAATGAGTTTGTTTACTTTTGCGAAGGAGTAAAACACCAGTAAAAAAAAAATTACAAAAGAAGTTACAGGGAGTAAAAGAATCTCAAGCTAAGAAGTTAATGGGTATAGTAAGTTGCGTACGTTTTAGAATTTAGAAACTGCAAAGGCAATAACATCAACTGCGAAGCAAACAACAGGAAGCTTAAACAATTGGCCAGATGCAAAAGAAAATGAGTGTGAACAGCATGTTCGAATTAGTTCATTTTCATGTGAAAATAAATAGTACAAATCTTCCCAAATACCAATGTGAAAAGACAATAATATCACACAACGGAACAATGAGCTTTCACAAGAAATATAGATGAAATATTATGGCGAGCAAAGAATGGATGGATGCTTCGTCAAGAAAAGAAGTTTGACGATGCCACTATAAATACAGTTAGCTTCGCAGAAGCATAATTAGAAGATGACAAAATTTATAGCCAGGATGAATACTTGTTGCTGCTCGCAAAATGAACACAAATCCAGCGAAGAACAAATTAAGGGGAATGAAAAATATTCCAGTAAATGACGAAGTTGCTTCATTAATAATTCCAGCAAAGAAAAAATGGGCTGGATGCTATTGCCAGTCTCTATTATTGTGATGTGAAGAAAAAGTTTAGTTTGTGTAAGACTCAACTAGCAAAAATAAAGTTTATCTCGTGAAAGAATAGAGCCAATGACGAAGTAAAATATTAAAATGAAAGGAAGGGAAGGATAAACGAATACATTAAATCCCGCAAAATTTGAGGAGAAAGATGCGAAAATTAAAAACATATTTCACGAAGAAAGTAATGTACATGCAAGCAGTAGCATCTTATTACATTTGCGAAGAAGTCAACTAGTGACGCAACAAAAGTTGACCCCGCGAGCTGCTCGTGAAAGAAAGTTAGAACAAAAATTTAACGGCATGAAGAGATCAACGGACAGTGCGAAGAAATTAATCATGTTGGCTGTTGTACATCATGTGAAGAAATAAAATAGAAGAAGAAGGCTACGAGGTTGAGCACAATTAAAAGTGAGAGAAAGAAAGAATCGCAGGGAAAGAAGAAAGCTTATACAAATCATTATGAAGAAAAAGAATCTCTCAGGGAGAATAAATTGATCATGAAGAGAGTACATGTGGTGAGAAATGAGATATAAATAGCAAAACAAGGGTGGTAGAATAGTGCCAAAAAGCACAAAGATGAACGAAGTGAACAAACCTGCGAAGAAGACAAATTTATGAAGAAGAAAAAATTGCCAAGCATAGCCTTTGCGAGAAACACCGCAAATATTTTTCCGTGACAATACGTCCATTCATCAATTCTTACACCACGGATTTTGGAAAAATTAATTCATTACATAAGAACTAATTCAAATATCAGCAAGGAAGAGATAAGAAACGTTCAAGCCAAGTCAGTCTAAGCCCACTAAAGAAAACCAAGCATTTTCACGCAAGCAATTGGTTAGCGATAAAATGAAGTCTACTTTTGGCATGGTACATCTACTTTCCACGAGAGGATTATTTCATTACTTCGCCAAGATTGGTCAGAGGCAGGAATTTGGTATTTCATTATTTCGTCAGATATTTGATTATTTCGCAAGTTAATTTCGCGAGAGAGAGTTAGAACAATTGGTATGGTGTGACAATATACAAGAGGAAAGTCAAGATAATTTCGTAAAAGTTCCTTTCTCATTATTTCTCATTCCACGAGCAAATCAAATGCTTCGCGAGAATTGGCAGCAACAGCAAATCGCCAAAAAGCTAAGTACCACTTACTTGAATATTTTACTTACAGAAAATGAAAATTTTTGATTTATATTATAGCCAGATTTCAAAGAACATTTCTAAGATTTATAATATTTCAAAAATTTTTGACTCAATTTACCAAAAGCGGTATAATCGCAAGATTTCTAAAATTTCTAAGATTTCAAAACATTTCAAAGAATTTTGATTTGATTGACCAAAGCGATATATTCGTAAAAATTGAAAGATTTCAAAAACGATTTCTAAGATTTCTAAGATTTTTTATATGACTTACCAAAAAGCGATACAATCTTAAAATTTCAAAAAATTATAAAAAATGAGATCATCGCAAAAATTTTAAAGATCGCAAAAAATAATTCAAAGATTTCTAAGGTTACAGAAAACGAAATTATCGCCAAAATTTCTAAGAGTTCAAATTTTCAAAATACGCGATACAATCGCAATATTTCAAAGATCTCTCTAGAATATTTCTTTTACATAAAGAAATTTTTGGTTTAACAAATGCGATAAAATCGCAAGATTTCAAAGAATATTTCTAATATTTCAAAAGATTTTAAAGAATATTTCAACTCATAGAAATGAGCAAAACAAATTTTTATCAGAGCTGCGAGTGTAATCGCGAGATTATTCAAGATTATATAAAGAATTGACAGAAATGAAAGAATGAAGAAACGCGAAAATATCGCGAGAAACGCGAATATAATTTCGCAGAGATTTAAAGAATGGGACGAATCTTTATGGAGTGCACCCTAGTTCACGAATACAATTTCGCAAGAGGCAAATTTAGACCTTAAAGTGCGTCATATAAGGGGGTATCTGATTGCATGGCTCAGGGGTAAGGTTATACATTCTTTGGATCTGAGTCATGGAGAGAAATGGGTCTATCTCTTTGAGATACCTATCCAGAAGAGGTACCTTGGATTTCCAACTTTATAAGGTTATACCCTGGTTGGACGACCGAGGGTCTCTTCTAAGAAGTGCAGAGTATGACCAAGACGCCGAGGTACACGGTTGAGCCAAGGATGCCCGGGACGGACGAACCTACCCTGGCCATCTTTGGTAAGTCTTGGCTACAATGCACTTGGCCTGAAGAAAACCCCACTTAGGGTGCAGTCTTGTAACTATAAGCCATATAGGCATAAAGGACAAGAGGTGCGAAAACAACTGGTTGTTGGTAAATCTGGATGGGAGGAGATAGTCTTGTATGGCCGATGTGCCCTCCTTGAAGGGGAAACCAGGGGGAAGATAAGGGCGGCACCCTCCATTAGGGAGCTGATAAGTGTCTTAAGACAGCAATGTCATGGGGCTCTAAGATCGCAAGATCATTTAGGCCTGTCATATTGTCGCGTAAATTATACAGAGGCCAAAAAGCCAAAAGAGAAAAAGTTAAGATGAGATCAATGGGTTTTTACATGAAAGTGTAAAGACGTCCTGCGATTTCATCGCAAGACGGCAATGTCATGAGACTTTGATCTCGCGAGAGAACTTAGACTTGTCATATTGTTGCATAACAGGCCAAAAAGCCTCGAGAGAAAAGATAAGGCAAGATCAATGGGTCAATACATGCAAATGTAAAGACGTCCTGCGATTTTGTCGCAGAAAGAAAAATTGGCGAAATAAGACCTTTAACTAAGAAGGCAAAATAAGACCAATAGAATAATCTCAAACATTAATTATTTTCTTGTAAGAATGCATGAAAGATTTGTTCATCGCAAAAGAGAAAGAAAGTACTATTCAAAATCTCTCAGAAATACTATTTAGAGTTTCACAGAAGTATTATTCAGAGTCTCTCAAGAGGAATGTCTACAATCTAGTAGCATTATTCACAATCTCAGCACTATTCATCGTCACCATTCATCGCAGCACTATTCAAAGCATTATTTCAGAATCTCGCGGTAACATTTAGAGCCTCGCAGAAACATTCATAAATTTTCAAGGCTAATTCAAAGATATTACAGACTATTCAAGAATTTTGTTGGAGAAATGATTATTTCGCAGAATATGATCATTTTATCAAATGAGGCAGAGGCAATTCGTTCATTTAAATATTCTCTCAGGGATTCTTCCTTCATAGATAAAGAACAGAGGCAACTATGGATTACCAAGAAAACATTTTATGTTCTTTATCTTCTGGGCAAGAATCATTTCCAAAATGGACAGGGATTTTCACCAAAAATAAAGTAATAATTTCACAGAACAGAGGCAAAAAATCATTCAAAAATACTTCTTATATTTAGAGGATTGTGTACTTCTTATACTTCTTCAAGGATACTTCATACTTCACGAGCACTTCAAGAGTTAATACTTCTTATTTACTTAACAAAGATATGGAACTTCGCAAAAGAATAGAGGCAAGTATATACTTTTCAAATCCAAAGTATTCTTTTCGCTCATTCCTTCATCAACAAAAATCAAAGACTACTACAACAACAGATTTTTTCTTAAAGATTACTTTTCAAGCAATATTCAAGAAAAAAGAGGCAAGATGTAGGACCAGAATATCGCCACAATTATGTTCATGAGAGATTAATGACACTTCTGCGAGCGCCCCTGAAAACTCTTCAACAACATTTCACGAGCGTCACAAAATAATTCAAAGAATGACGAAGTTGATGACTGAAGAAACATGAGAAAAACGTGTGTGTTTCATGATGGTTACAAAGTTCACGAGAGGTTCGCAAGATAGATCCGAAATTAGAGGACAACTTAGTTGTCACCCATTATGTAATTTCCTATAAATAGAGATCTAATAGATTTAGAAAATGATGATGTATTTTTTAGAGTTGAGAGAGTCTTGAGGAGAGAGAAAATTTTAGGAGAGAGAGATATTTTTCAGAGATATTTTTAGAGAGAGAAAATGTATTTTTCTTTATCATCTTCTTCCCCAAAACTAGATTTAGAACTCCATTAATGGATATTATCAAATATAAAATCAAATGTAAACTTTAACAATCATAGTAGAGAATCATGGATGTAGATCAAATTGATCGAACCATGTAAAAATCCGTGTGTCTATTTATAATTATTAGAATTTTAATTACCAAATTATTTAGATTAAGAGATTATCAAGATATTACAAGGGGTGTGTTGTGGGAAATCCTGCAACTACACACACCAAACCCGCCAAAGCATTCCAACCATGCTAGCCGCACCTCCGTGCCAATGGCAAATCATGCCAGCCACACCTAGCCCAAACTAGCCGCGCCATGCCAAACGCACTCTGCCTTGGCCCTAGCTATGGTAGTCACACCAATCGCGCCAAATCATGCCAACCATGCTAGCCGCACCTCCGCTCCAATGGAAAATCATGCCGGCCACGCCTATCCCAAGCTAGCCGCGGCATGCCAAACGCACTCTGCCTTGGCCCTAGCTATGATAGTCACACCAATCGCGCCAAAGCATGCCAACCATGCTAGCCACACCTCTGTTCAAATAGAAAATCATGCCGGCCACACCTAGCCTAATCTAGTCGCACCATGCCAAACGCACTCTGCCTTGGCCCTAGCTATGCTAGCCACTTTCCTTACCTAGCCGCTATGTCATTGGCGCATGCCAAAATAGCGCCCGCACCCTTGGCTTGCAAACCGTGCAACCTAGGCCAATATGGTCGTGCGTGCCATTGGAACATGCCAACACGCACCGCTAGCCACTTTCCAAGCCGCCATGCCATTAGTACATACCAAAGTGGCGCCCGCGCCCTAGGCTTACAAACTGTGCAACCTAGGCCCAAGTGGCCGTGCGTGCCATTGGCACATGCCAAACCGCACCACTAGCATCTTTCCTTACCAAGTCGCACATGCCACACGCTCCCCTAGCAGCTTTGGAATTGGCGCTTGCACTCCAAGTGCAACCCGCGACCAAGGAATTCCGCAGATTCCATTGGCACATTCCACAAGCTCCCCTAGCAGCTTTGACATTGCCACTTGCACTCCAAGTGCAACCCGCGACTAAGGAATTTCGCACATGCCACACGCTCCCCTAGCAGCTTTGGCTTTGCCACTTGCACTCAAAGTGCAACCCGCGACCAAGGCATTCCTCATATGCCATTGGCACATGCCACACGCTCCCCTAGTATCTTTGGCATTGCCACTTACATTCAAGGTATAACTTGCGGTCAAGGCATTCCACACATGCCATTGGCACATGCCACATGCTCCCCTAGCAGCTTGGCATTGCCACTTGAACCCAAAGTGCAACCAACTCTCGAGACATCAACACAAAACTGGGGGATGCTTTCTCAGGGTTTTGGTTTGGCGGTCACAGCATGCAGCGTACACTACGCTCGTATTAAGAAAGCGTGAAAAGGAATAAAAGCGGTCAATTAAATGGGGAAATAAAAGTGAAAAACATTTTCACTCTTAAACACGCCGGTTACCACCTCCTTCCATTTAACTACGTTTTATTTCCTTCTGTAATGAGGCCAGGGTACGTTTCAATCTCAACTTGTATAAATAGGTTGTAGGATCAGAATATTGTCACAACAATATTCCTGAGAAATAAACAATAGTACTGCGATACATCGATAGTAAACGACTGTTCTGCGATACATCAATGATATTCTACGAAACATCCAAAGATGACTTAAACAATGACGTAATGACTGAAAACGACGGAAACATGAAGAAAGTGTGACATGTCAGCGATATATCAATAAATCCTGTGAAAGATAAAGGCGGTGCCAACTGCGATTTATCGAAGTTACTCAGATCCGAAATTGAAGGGGATCTTAGCTGTAAATGAGCTGTAATCCACTATGTAAATACCTATATAAAGGAGATGAATAGTTCCAGAATAGATGATGAATTTTTGAGTGCTAGGAAAGTTTTTAGGAGAGAGAAAATCTTTTATCAAGTGTTCTGTGTTCTTGATTTCTGTAATTTCTTAAGATCAAATTAATGAAAAAGTGTCTTTAATCTTCAAATTATGTCGTAAATATTGATAAATTCTTGAATAGGGTGTAGTGTGGGAATTCCTGCAACTACATTTTGGCGCCCAGAAATAGGGAGAATCAATTTGAGAAAATTCAAACTACAGCTTGAAGATTTGAAGAGATTATTAGAATTGAAGAAATGGTTAGAAGGAGAAGAAATACATCAGAACCACCAACAACAGTGAGAAGAAGTAAAAGAATTGCAGGGGAAGGAACAGGTGAATTGGAGGGATCTTTAAGGATCAGATCAGGAAGGAGTAGAATGAGAAATGGAGCAGAAAATTCAATCCAACCACCAAATCAACAAACACAAGCACAAGATAGAAATGAGGATTATGATAGAGTGAGTGTGCATACTTGGAGGTCGGACGATAGAAGAGGCGGAAAATCAGGAAGAGGAAAGAAATCAAGAAATGGATGGAGGATTAATTCATGAAGGACATGAAGTAGAAGATGATTTGAGACAAAGGATACAAGAAGAAAGAAGATTAGAGGCAGAAGAACGTGCCAATCTTACAAGGAAAAATCATGAATTAAGAATGGAAAATTTGAGGCTGCAAAATAGAAGATCAAGGAGTAGCATGAGATCAATTTCAAGATCATATAGAGAAGAAACAAGACAAAATCTCCTTATACAAAATATTGGCGAGAATGTGATAAATGATCGTTACATTCCACGCGGTGAAACTTTAGACATTAGACATAATCAGGATGAGGGAGAAAATCAAGAAGAGAGAAGGAGAATGTTACGTGATGAAGAGATTCGAAGAAATCGCAGAATAATCGAAGATGATATTGAAAGGCATTATATTGAGCAAGTACATTTAGCAGGAGAAATAGAGAGATTGCGAGTAGAAGTAGAAGAACAAGAAATTCAAACAACGTTGCGTAAGAATAATCATGATAATCGAGAACGACGACGTGCGCAAAATCTTAATAATAAAAATCTCAATGAGGAATATGAGAGAATTCGTAGAGATATAGAAAGGATACGAAGAGAAACAATAAGGGATGAGGAAATTCGCGGAGAAGAGAATGAAAGGCAAATTAACTTGCAAGAAGAAGAAAATCGCAGAAGAAGGCAAAATCAAGATGTTGGAGAAGATGCGCGAAACATCGCAAGACAAGAAATACATGAACGCAGACGAAGAGAGGTTGCGTTGAAAAGGCCAATGGAGCACAATTCTGATAGAAATGAACAAATCTTGCGAGAATTAGCAGAAATGAGAGGAATGATAAATAACATAAGAGAATGAGGAAGAAGACAACTTGATGAGGAAATCGAGGAAGCTGCGAAAACTCCATTTACTCAAGAGGTACAATTAGGAGGGATACCTCCAAAATGTAATTTACCGGTGTTGGACAGTATATTTGATGGGACAACGTGTGTTGTCCAACATATCAAAGCTTATATTCGATGTATGCTACAATGGGAGAACCATGATGTCGTTTTGTGCAAATATTTTGCGTCAAGTTTAACTGGCGAAGCATTGAAGTGGTTCGAAAGTCTTCCAAAGAATACAATAACTTTGTTCATGCATTTGAAAACTACTTTCTTAGGAGCATACATCAGCAATAACTTTACGCGACTTGGAATTGAAGATGTGTTTGGATTGAAATAGAGAGTTGGAGAGAGTTTAAAGCATTTAACGATAAGATGGAGGACAATGTGTAGTGAAATGGCAGGAAGAGTGGATGAAAGATATCTCATCTTATCCTTCATAAATGCTATGTTTGCGATGAATCTATTATATATCCAGGCCTTCAGAGTTAAAAACACAATTACCATGACAGAACTGCGAGAATTGCAGGACGAATATATTGCTTTGGAGGAAAAACAAAATGAGATGGAGTCCTATCTGATTCACATAGGCACAAATTTAGCCGCATCAAATGGAAGTTTATTACCAAGGATGATTAATACAGTAACAAGTACTTCTCAAAACCCGCGAGAGAAAATGGAGACTGATAATCAACATAAGATAGTAGCAATGGGGAGTAGAGATCAGGAGGAATTGGAAAAGGAGAGAAATTTTTATCGCAATAACAATAATAAGGTCCCAAGGTTTGATCAACCGCAGGAAACTTATGGTGGACAGAGGCAGAATTATTCAAGAGAGCAAAGAGGTCAGAGGAATATGTGGGAAGACATTAAATTGCCACCTTTAAACACCGAAATAGACAAGATTTGGGAAGCGATTATTCTGATGGAGAACATACCCTCACCCTGGAACATGGGGAAAGAACCACATCCTAACAACCAAAATCAAGAGTTCTGTCCTTATCATCATTTTCATGGCCACTCTGTGCATAATTGTAGAAATGTAAAAAGAATTATTTTGCGAATGATTGAACAGGGAAAATTAAATCATTTTCTAGCAAGATATTTACAACCGTAGCAATTTCCGCAAGCACCAGAAATTCGCAGAGTTAATGTTGCAAAAGAAGCCAAAACATTTGTCATTGAAGTAGGAGCCACAACAAAAAATCTATTTTGTAATTCAATTGTACATTCGCAGAAAACGATAGAGGATTTCCATGACAATGTGCTAAGCAGAGTGTTTGTAAGGGATATAGAGGGAAGAGAGGTGATGAATATTGCAAAGATTTCTCCGTTAGAAGAATGGCAGAAACAAGTTATTTCTTTTACTGCGGAAGAGATACCAGAGCCTTGGAAGATGCATGACAACCCATTGGTGGTGAAGCTAGAGATAAATCCAAAATACAGAGAAGAAGGAGAAGAAGATGATGATGGCGCAGCAAATGATTCTTTGGCAATAGATAAAGTTTTAATTGATACTGGTAGCTCAGTAGACATTTTATTTTATCATACATATCGCACAATGGGTGGAAGAGATGATGAGTTAATCCCTTCAACTTACAAGATCTATGGTTTTAATGGCACTGCAAATAAGCCAAAAGGAGAAATTACTATGGAAATTCCGTTGAACAAGATATCTTCAAAAATCAAGTTTTGTGTAGTAGATATAGAATCTCCTTACAATGCCTTAATTGGAAGAACATGGCTCCATGGGATCTTGGGTATAGCATCAACATACCACCAATGCATAAAGTTTCCACATCCTCATGGTATTGGGATAATTAAAGGTGATTGGTTTGAAGGCAAAAAGTGTTATGAAGTTGACATTAATACTTGCGAAGAAAGGAATGCCCGAAATCGTAATAGGAAACATAACAGGAGGCAAAATCAGAGAGCTGAGAAATTGATGGTGGACAATATAGAGTTGCGGGGAAAGGATATACTTCAAGAATAGTTTTGTCCCAAAATATTCAATGGAGATTAATCATACGAAGATGGGGAAAAGTAGAAACTTTCATTCTTCGCAGGAGAACAAACAAGTATAAGATAAATAAGTAAAAAGAAATTGTGAATAATCATTCGTCACAGAAGAAAAGAAGTACAACAATATCATGTTGCGAACAAATGAAAAATTCTGTTGTGAGAAGTAAAAGAAAAACTCTGCTCAAAAATGAGAATTTTTCTATTAAAAAGAAAAAAGATGATGATTTCTAATCATATAAGAATTTTTAATGCAAATGCATAAGAAGGGCGCAAATCGCCTAAAAATATATAAGAACGGGACGAACTTTTATGGCGTACACCTTAGTTCGCGGATTCTATTTCGTAAGAGGCAATGTCCTTAAAGTGCGTCATAAGGGGGGTATCTCTTTGCATGGCTATGGGAAAGGCTATACCGCTGCTGGAACCTAGTCATGGAGATTTGGGATTATAGAAAATCCATCCGGGAGAGATAACTTGGATTCCCAATTATATAAGGTTATACCCTGGTTGGGCGCCCGAGAGTTTCTCCTAAGGAATTCAACGTATGATCAAGGCGCCGAGGTACACGGTTGAGCTGTGGGTGCCCAGGATGGATGAACCTACCCTGGCCATCCATGGAAAGTCTTGGCTTACGATGTGTTCGGCCCGAAGAAAACCCCACTTAGGGTGTAGTCTTGTAACTATAAGCCATATAAGGCATAAAGGACAAGGCTGCGAAAACAACTAGTTGTTGGCAGAACCGGATGGGAAAGTGCTAGTCTTGTATAGCTGATGTATAATCCTTGAAGGGGCAACCGGGGGGAGAGATAAGGGCGATACCCTCCATTAGGGAGCTGTGTATCAAAAAAGACGGCAATGTCATGGGGCTTTATATTCGCAAGAATATTTAGGCCCGTCATATTGTCGCGTGACAGAGACAACAATGTCATGGGACTTTATATTCGCAAGAATGTTTAGACCCGTCATATTGCTGCGTGACTGGCCAAAAAGCCTAAAGAGAAATGTTAAGATGAGATCAATGGGTTTTTGCGATAAGATCAAAAGATGAGATAAATGAAATCAATAATAAGAGGAAACAAATCGCAAAGACGGCAATGTCATAAATCTTAAAAAGCAAAGAGAGATTAATCTCACAAGATGGCTTAGATTTATCATATTGTCGCAGGGATAAAAATAATGATAAGGCAAGATCAATGGATTATTACATGTAAAGTAAGAATGTCCTGCGATCTTGTCGCATAAAAGTGGCCTAATAAGACCTTTAACTAGGAAGGCGAAATAAGACCACAAGAGAAGTTATGTCTGCGAAGCATATAATAAATTGTTCGCTGAAATATTTGCGATAATTCATTTATCATATTGCAGATTAATAACAAGAGGAAAGTATGGGAACGATGTATAAGAACGATAAATATTGTTATTCATCATTATATGATAAATTCATACAAGTAACAGACAGATAGAGGCAAAAAAAAAAAAAAGATTTATATATATTGAAGAACATCAAGAGTTACAAATATCTTGCAGAAAGAATGATACAATTTGTCACAGATAATTATCGCAAGAAAGAAAGAGAAAAATACAGGAGAAGATCAAAAAGAAGAAGCAAAACTATTGAGATTTATCTTCACCATTATCTTCATCTTCGTCTTCATTATCTTCATCATCAGTTCCTTCTTCATCTTCACTTTCATTCTCATCTATATCACCCTCACTTTCAGAAATAACTGGTACTTCAGAACTGGCTGGGATATTTTCCAAAAGGCAAGGATATAGACTAAGAGGAAGATCATATCTTTGCAGACTTTCTCAATAGCATTATTGCGAACGATGAGAAGGTTACTACGCAAATTGGAGTTGGATATCTTTATTTTCTTTCGCAGTCTAGTGATTTTATCATTGCGGGAAGCAAGATTATTCGCAAGACCACTTTTTTCTTCTTCAAGTTCTGCTATTCTTGTAGAATGTTTTTCTTCAGATTCTGCGATGATACAATAGCAAGTTAGAAATTTATCAAGAAACTAGAAAAAATATAAAGATGTTAGAGGAGCAATAAATAACCTTCTCTCTCATGAATCATTTCTTGTATCAAGGTTGCTTGCTCGGTATGAAGACTGACATCTATTGCTAAGTTTTTCCTAGCGTTATCGAGAATTGCCGCAGCCCATGCGAATTCATCATCATTTTGAATGATAAGATGGGAACGAATTTGTTTCTCTCTTTTAAGAAGTTTAAAATTTTCATCTTTAAGTTTATCTCTCTCAAGTTCAGTATCAATAAGGGTATTGCGAAATTTTGATAGAGCTTTAGCGCCTTGAAGAGTAATGCGTTCTTTATCCTTCTCAAGTTCACTCTTCTTGGCTTTTAAGACTTTGATTTTTTCTCTAAATTCATCTCTGCAAGTCTTTAAACTATTGGACATACTCAAGGTAGATCTATAATCCATTCTCATAAGGGAAACCTGATATTTAAGATCATCAAGGGACAAAGTATTAATTTTTTCGTCTGAATAATTATTTAAAGCGTCATTAAGACGCTGAAGAAGAGTGGTTTCATCTATGGGTTCATCAAAAGAATTGAGAATAAGAGCTTCATCAGTAAGATTATAGGCATCTGCAAAATGGTTGCTCGAATAAGCTATAAAACAACAAGAATGAAGAAAAGTAAAAAAAAAATAAAAAATAAAAAAATGTTAAAGAGAGAAAAGATTTATACCAATAATTTGTTTGCAGAACTTCTCCTTATCAACTAATTTCTGTTGAAGAACTTCAACTTCAACTTCAAGCGATTTGTTTTTATTAAGGAGTTCAGTATTTCCAGATGCTTCCAATTGCTTACATTTTTCGTGAAGAAGGGATATTTCAGCTTCATATTGTTTATTTCTTTCACGAAGTTTCGCAGATTCAGATTGCGAATGAGTAAGCCTTTTCTGCGATGTTGATAATCTATTTTCTAATTCTGAAGCAACAGAAAAAGAAGCTCTAGCCGTCTGCGACAGAAAAAAGAAAATGAGTAAGGATAAGTAAAAGATCTTCGATACACATGATAGATATAAAATTTACTACAAGGAAAATGAAGGAAAGGGGCATACCAGCGAAGTTAGCGCGTGAAGAAAACTTGAGTCGATAAATCTGGAAACGCCTTTGAGATCTTTATTATTAGTCAAGATCGAAGCATCGCAGATTTTCGAGAGATAATCGCAAGTACGAGTGATATCATCCTCACCAACACCTTGCATGGGATTCCTAAAAATATTTGATAGTTGATCCATTGGAGTCTCAGGTTGAGAGATACCCATCACAGATCTAATTCTTGTGGAAGAAAAATGTGTTGAAGTGCCCACAGTGACGTCATGGTTTACCCCATCATTTTCTTCAAACTCTTTATCTTTTTCAGCGATAATAGGAGTCTCTCTAAGTGGAAGAAGTGGTTGAGTTTTTCTTCTCTTCTCTGGAGGATCATCTGTGGTTTGATTTTTGTTATGGCAAAGAGAAGTAACAGAGCTTTCATTTGAAGTTAATACTCTTTTGCCTTTATCTTTGGCTTCAACCACCATGACAAAAGGAATTTCCTTGAAAACAATCACACATAAAGATAAGAAACAGAGGCAACAATATATTGTTAAAAATTATAAAAGAATGTTTCTTACTTCATCTTTGAAGGTTTTCAAAAAATTTAGGAGATTGGGATTCCCAGTATTGGCGTAGCTAGCCTTCATTTTTCCAATCTGATAAAAGATAATTAAATAACTAGTAAGAATAATATACTTATCTAAGTTTGCGAATAATAATTAACTTCGCGAGATATACCTCAGAATTCTTTTCAGGCCAATTAAAAACCCAAGGATGATAAGCCGCAAGATATGCAGGATTCGCAGGAAGGTTAAGAGTACCAGAAATATATGGACCTTCAAGGAGGAGAGGAAATTTGCACCATTTATCATCCTTGGAGAAGCGTGGACCATTGTTTCTTGTGGAATGATAGTCTATATCTTGCATAAGAATTTTATCCTTCGCAACTTTTTTATCCCTATTCAAACGAACAGCCCAACACGTGCTTTCTTTCTTCATTGGAATCACTTGATAATTCGCAAAGAAATTCTCCACGGTATATTTCGCTGGAATAATTGGGATATTTTCAAAATCAGGATGTTTCGCAGTATCAGGGTAAAGGGATCCTTTACCAGCTCCATGGGAGGCATATTCAAGAATGAGACGAATACAATCTCCACTTAATTGGCAGATTGCTCGCGAAAATTTAACATGAGAAATAATCTCATAAAAAAAAGGGAGATCTGGGTTATAAAGAGGAATAGGAAGGCCAGCTTCTAATTGACCTAGCGAAACAAGGATCTTCTCGTTAGAAGAAGGAAATCTTGAAGTTAGATCAATAGAGAGATCAGAGTCTAAAGATTGATCAGGGATCTCATAAAGTATGAAACCTAAGGATTGAAGTTTCTGCTGGTGTTTTTTAAAGGTGGATTGACCTAATTTTTTAGCAGGGGCCATTTTTTAGTACGTGAATGATGATTTGAATGAAGAAGAATAAAGAAATAAAATTGAAACAGTAATAGATCCGAAATTTGCGGAAGAAGATGAAGAACAGAAGAGTTGTAGAGAAGAAATAAAAAAAAAAAGGAAAGAGAGAGTAAAAAGAGAGTAAAAAGAAGAGGGGGGGGGATTAGCGAAGAAGATATTTATAAGAAAAGAAGATTCTTGAGAACATCAATGCATTTAATGAAGAAAGGACATGAATGGTCAGAATTCAACGGTTGAAAAAAGACGTGTCAAGAGATAAATGGGAGAAAAAACACGCGTAGAATATCTAGCGATGGATGCATAGATGTGAAAATACACGGAGTTGCGATTAATCAAGAAGCTTAAATTCTCATGATATTTATCTTCTTCGCAGAAAAGATATGAGAAGAGGCAAGATGTAGGATCAGAATATTGTCACAACAATATTCCTGAGAAATAAACAACAGTACTGCGATACATCGATAGTAAACGACTGTTCTGCGATACATCAATGATATTCTGCGAAACATCCAAAGATGACTTAAACAATGACGTAATGACTGAAAACGACGGAAACATGAAGAAAGTGTGACATGTCTGCAATATATCAATAAATCCTGCGAAAGATAAAGGCGGTGCTAACTGCGATTTATCGCAGTTACTCAGATCCGAAATTGAAAGGGATCTTAGCTGTAAATGAGCTGTCATGAGCTGTAATCCACTATGTAAATACCTATATAAAGGAGATGAATAGTTCCAGAATAGATGATGAATTTTTGAGTGCTAGAAAGTTTTTAGGAGAGAGAAAATCTTATATCAAGTGTTCTGTGTTCTTGATTTCTGTAATTCCTTAAGATCAAATTAATGAAAAAGTGTCTTTAATCTTCAAATTATGTCGTAAATATTGATAAATTCTTGAATAGGGTGTAGTGTGGGAATTCCAGCAACTACATAGGTCTCACCTATTTTCTACCAGACAACAAGTCTTGGTTAGGAGAAAAATACAACATTATCAGAAAGCAACTTTTGTAAGCTCACCCAAAAGGCTTCCATCTCTTGCAAGCTTCCTAAGCTTCTACTTTTTCTGATACAAGTCGAGACACTACCCAACTAGAACTCTCTGGTCTCATCACATTTCTTTGCTATCCTCCCCAAATCAACCCTTCTCCTCCACTTTGTGACCAAAGCAAATCTGGAACGGACATTTCTTGGTTTAGGACGGACTTGTACAGATTGATCTCTCGAATCTAGAAAGTGCTCATGTGCAGCACATTTGTTTAGGGTTTAAATCAGTTTCTCACTCACCTACCGAATTTACCAAAATCGGAAGAAACGATTTTTACCCATAAACAGTCGTTAACCTGGTTTTAGAAGAAGAAAACCAAAGGTTAAAGGAGAATCGACTCTAGATTTAGCAAACTAGTATCACAGAATGTGTGGGGATTAGGTTTCCCAGTTGCTAGAGTTCTCCCTTATGTAGTCATTCAAATCAGGGTTTGGAATCAATGTTAGCTTACTAACAAAGCATTCAATATTCACCGTTAGATGAAAACCTGATTCGATACAAGCTAATATCTCTCAACAGTTAGATCAAAAACTTAGCTTGCCATACACACATGTACTTGACGTTTTGGGTTTGTGTAACCGTACCCAAATGTGTACAATGGTTGGTTCAATAATAGTCAACCAAATGGTTAGCCAAATGATAACTTTCATATCAACCATATTCTTCTTCACCATAACTAGTCCAAATGACTCAAATGAACTAGTTAGAGAGTTGTTCAATTTCTATGAGATCTCATGTACTACACAAGACACAATTGAATAAAAAATGATGTGATTCACTCGAATCATTTCATGAACTATAAAGCCACGATTTGCAAAAGCATTCCTTAGTAATTTAAGATAAGTTCACGTGTAGTTGCAGGAATTCCAACACTACACCCCTCACAAGATTTCACAATTATCAACACATATTTGAAGATTAAGAACAACACTTTATTGATTAATTCTCAGAAATATTACAAGAAATGGAAGAAATCAAGAATACAATCGCTCACAAGAACTTTCTCTCTCCTCAGAACTTTCTCCAGATTCCGATATCTCCCTCTATGGGTCTAATAGTTCTTTTTATATAGGATATTTACATATTTGATGACAGCTAAGTTATCCCTTATTTTTGGATCTGACTCGCGATACTCTCGCAGTAGTTGTAATGCTTATTCTCGCAGATGCCGTAATCTTCGCAGGATCGTCATGCTCTCCCCGTGTTTCCGCCACCATTATCCGTTACGTCATTCTTTGAGTCAGTCTGCGATGCTCGCAGAGTGTCGTTCAAGAACTCGCAGAAGCGTTGTTTATAAATTTGGAAAGAGCATTGCTGTGGCGATATTCTGATCCTACATCTTGCCTCTTCTCATGTCTTTTCTGCGAAGGGAAAAGATCATGAGAAATTAAAATCTTTTGAAATGTCGCATCCGTCTATCTATTCATGTTCTTTTGTTCTGACACGTATCTGCATCCCTCGCTAGATTTATTACACGTATCTTTTTATCCATTTAACTTCTGACACGTTCTTTTCAACCGCTGCGCTCCAACCATTCACGTCTTTTCTTTGCATTAATTGCACTTATCTTCTCGAGAATTTTTACCTTCTATATATATCTTCTTCACTCTTCACTTTTCTTCTTTTTACTTTCTTCTTCCTTCTCTCTACAAGCTCTCTGCAAATTCACTGTTCTTCCGTAAATTACGTATTTTCTGCTGTTACAACTTTTCTTTTGATCTTCTACTATTTTCTTCATTCCCATACTTACTAAGAATGGCTCCAGCTGGTAGTAAAAATATCATCGCCTTTGAGCAACTTCAAAAGAAACTTAAGGATGAAGGTTTTTCTTTATCTACCATCCCTGATCAAAACCCTAAAGCCGAACTTTCCATTAAATTATTTTCTGATCATCCATGTTCTCGAGAGAAGATTATATTCTCGCTAGGTCAGCTTGAAGATGGTCTTCCCATTCCTCTTTATGATCATGAGCTCCCTTTATTCTATGAAATACTTTCTCATGCGAGATTCTCACGTGCCATATATCAGTTGAGTGGGGATTGCATTCGTCTGATGTTGGAGTATGATACTCGCGGTGCTGGTAAGAAATCTTTTTATCCTTATACATCAAAGAATCCCAAATTCGCTGATGTTCCAATTATTCCTGCGAAGTATACTGTAGAGAATTTCTTCGCAAATTATGATATAATCCCAATGAGGAAAGACAACACTTGTTGGGGTGTCCACTTACAAAAGAAAGATGACATTGCTGGAGATAAAATTCTCATGTTGGATATTAACTGGCATCCGGGTAATAATCAAGGTCCGCGCCATTCTAGTGATGATAAATGGTGTATATTCCAATTATTTCTAGAGGGTCCCTACATCTGCGGTCCTCATGTTTTACCTGCGAATCTCGCAGAGTACCAGCCGTGTGTGTTCAGCTGGCTTGAAAGGAATAAAGAGGTATGTTCTCTCAATTTTTTTCATAAATTATCATTATCATCTTCCTCATGCTTTTATACTCTCGCGGACTACTCCAATTTTTTCCAGATTAACATGCTAAAAACTAGCTATCAGAAGCTTAGGAAACCCAATACTTTTTCAGCTCTTAAGTTACTCACAGATGAAGTAAGAAATATTCCTTAATGATTTTTAACAATATATTGTTGCCTCTATTTCTTATATTTATCTGTGTTTGAAGGTCATCGAAGAAATAGATCCTGTCAAAGTTGTAAGGACCAAGGGAAATGATAAAGGTTCTTCTCGCAAGGGAAAATCTGATGCTTCTCGCAAGGAGAAGTCTGGTGCTCCTCCTTCATAGAAAAGAAAAGCTTAATCTCCTTCTCCTTTAACTCCTCAATCTATTGAAAGTTCAAGTGACAATACTGATAATGACGATGATGATGATGATGATATCTTTTCTGCGAAGGAATCCTCTTATCCTGAGTCTTCTATGGCTCATCTATTCAGAATTTTTGCTAATACCATGCAAGTAATTGGTGATACCCCTCTGACTGATGCTTGCAAGTCTATAGCTTCCATCTGCGATTCCCCTCTCCTAGAGAATAATGAATCTCTTCGCGGGGTATCAAGATCTATATCTCCAAATTTCTTGCATTCACTTAAAAACTTGGTAAATTTCCATACTTACATTTTCCTTATCTTTATTTTCATTTTGAGTTTATAATTAATTGTTAAAGCTCGCTGTATTATTTCACAGGCTGGGAAAGCTTCTTTTGCTGTTGTCTCAGACTTGGAAAAGAGGCGTGTGGTTCTCGCAAAGAAAAACACTAATCTTCGTAAAGAGAATGAAGAATTAAAGTCTGAATCTGTCAATCTTCGCGAGCAGTTAGAATCTCGATCTGTTGGCCTTCATGATAAGATTAGACGATTAGAAACTGAACTCTCTTCTTCGCAAGATAAGGTTGCTTGTCTCCAAGATGCGAATGATCAACTTTATGGTAAGAAATTTTTCTATTTTTCTTTTATCCCTGTATTCCTTTGTGTTTTCTTATTTAGTTAGTCCTCTTCGCAGATATTTACGGCCTCTCTGATGAAGCTGTATTCCTTCGTTCTTTTCCAAAACCAATAGATGATGATACTCTCCTCAATTGCCTTAGTGATTCTTTGAGTAATTTTTTAAATGATGAAATTAAATCTCTTTTCATAGATGAACTTAGATCCAAACTTCACATCTTAAAAATCGAGCATATATTCAACATGGGTTTAACCAATAAATTTAAACGCATTTATATTGATTCAAAAGAGGAAATTAATAGATTAAGAAGCAAGAATAGTGATCTTATTGATGAGAAAGACTTTATTGCTAAAAATGGTACTCAAGCTTTAGCAGATTTCCATAAAACTCTTCTTGATGTTCAAATTGAAAGAGATAGACTTATATGCGAGAATAATGCTCTTGTTGAAAGGGAAAACCAAGTTCACTCCCCCCTTCTCATTAGTAATGATGATGAGTTTTCTTGGGCTGCAAAAATTCTTGACAATGCCAGAAATAATTTAGGCATAGATGTTAGTCTTCAAGCTGATCATTTTGCCTTGATTAAGGATATGATCTTGCAAAGAGAAGGTTGTTATTCTTGTTTTTCACTAATCCATTTTATAGCTGTATCTTCACTATTTTATTAATATGTTGTTATCTGTTCGCAGTATCTGAAGGAAACTTTTGCCAAAGAGTTAAAGAGTTGGAAGAAGAAAAGGGAAATCTCGCAGTACTTCTGTCTTCTCGCAACGAGAAATGTTCCAAATTCAAGAAGCAACTTTAGATTTGTCTGGCGAATTTCAACAATATTCTTGTTGGTGTTCGTAATGATTCTATTAAGATGGTATGCGATGATCATAAAATTCCTCATTCTACTTACCGTTATCTCGCGAACGAAATTCCAAAGAATATTCCTGACCTTGTCATCTCCGATAGCGAAGCTGAAGAGTCTGAAGAAGATGAAGATGAAATTGAAGAAGAAGAAAAATCTGGTGAAGAAAATGATGGATCTAAATAGTTTTGTCTTCCTTTTTAATATTTTTGTAATATTTGTACACTTATCCCTTTTTCCTTGTAAAATATTGCTGCGAATTTCTCCAGCTTCTAATGTCCTTTGGTGTATAGATTTGCATACATTAGAAAACAATTTCTTTTTGCAATATGGTTAATCAATTTGCTTATTAATTTTTTAATTATTTGCGCAAATCTGTCATATAAAGATGAATAATAATTTTATCATTCTGTTCATTCCCATACTTGCCTCTGTTATTCATCTGCAATATGAAAGATTGAGTTGATTAGTTACGAATAAGAACTGTTTGTAAGTTTTGCCTCAATATCTGCGTAAATATCGCAAGTCATATATGCTTATTCTCATGATCTCTGCGTAAATATCTCAGGTCATATCTGCTTATTCTCATGATCTCTGCGTAAGTGTCGCAGGTATTCAATCTTGATCTCTTGTGGTCTTATTTTGCCTTCCTAGTTAAAGGTCTTATTTAGCCACATTTTGTTTTGGCGACAAAATCGCAGGACGTCCTTATATTTGCATGTAAAGACCCATTGATCTTGTCTTATCCTTATCTTGTCAATTTGTTGCGACAATATGACAGGCCTAAGTTTTCTTGCGAAAATAAAGCCCCATGACATTGCCGTCTTGCGATGAAATCGCAGGACATCTTTACACTTTCATGTAAAAACCCATTGATCTCATCTTATCTTTTTCTCTTGGATTTTTGCCTCTGTATGATTGTTGCACAAATATGACAAGCCTAAATATTCTTGCGAATATAAAGCCTCATGATATTTGCGTCTTAAGACACTTATCAGCTCCCTAATAGAGGGTGCCGCCCTTATCTTCCCCCTGGTTGCCCCTTCAAGGAGGCATACATCGGTCATACAAGACTAGCTCCTCCCATCCGGTTCTGACAACAACCAGTTATTTTCGCAGCCTCTTATCCTTTTTGCATATATGTCTTATAGTTACGAGACTTCACCCTAGGTGGGGTTTTCTTTGGGCCGAGTGCATCATAGCCAAGACTTTCCAAGGATGGCCAGGGTAGTTTCATACGCCCCGGGCACCCTTGGATCAACCGTGCACCTCGGCGCCTTAGTCATACTTTGCACTCCTTAGAAGAGACCTTCGGTCATCCAACTGTTAATATATATATAGTTGGAAATCCAAAGTATCTCTCCTGGATAGGTTTTCTTTAACCCCAACATCTTCATGACTCTGGTTCCAGCCGCGGTATAACCTTATCCCTGAGCCATGCATACAAATACCCCCTTATAAGACGCACTTTAGGTTTTACATTTTCCTCTTGCGAAATTTTTATTCGCGAACTAGGGTGTACGCCATAAAGGTTCATCCCATTATAATGTCTTTGTGAAATTTTATTCGCGTTTCTTCAGTCTTTGATTTTCTCTTTTTGCATTTCAGCTCTTGTATAATTTTTCAATTTCATCTTTTTCATTGAATCGAAACATATTTTTGTAAAATTCTCTTCAACAAATCATTTAGAGATTTCTCATACTTCACGATCTAATTTTTTTACCTTTTCTACTTACTATTTTCTGTTTCTGTTTTTTTGTTGTGCTTTGCTACGTTTTCTCCATATGCGAGACGCTCTCCATCTATTAGTTTCAGCATATGTTGACTTCGCAACATTCCTTCTTCTCGCCGTTCTACTATATCCACCATCAACCTTTCACTTCTTTGCTTTTGTTTGATGTTATTGTAGTTGCAGGAATTCCTATACTACACCCTTGTTAAGATTCTATAGAAATCTTTTGGAAATCAATTAAACTTCAAAGATTTAAACGACACTTTACTATTCAAATTTCAGAAATGTTTACAGAATTGGAAGAAATCAATATTACAAATATTCTCTTGAAGTTTCTCTCTCCTCAAGACTCTTTCAGCTCTCAAAAGTACATCATCCTTTTCTAGATTTATCAAGCCCTTTATATAGGGATTTACATAATGGATGACAGCTAAGTTTTCCTCCTATTTCGGATCTATTCTGCGATCTCATCGCGATCGTTACAATATTTCCTATCGCAAGAATGATGACCATCGCAGGATCAACATATTTTTCCTTTATTTCTTCCATCGTCAGCTTCTTTTGGATATTCTGTGACGCTCGTGAAACGTTGTTAAAGAATTGGTAGTGACGCTCGCAGAAACGTTGTTAATATCGCAAGAATAGCGTTGTAGCGATATTCTGGTCCTATATCTTGCCTCTTCTCATGTATTTTCTGCGAAGAAGAGAAGATCATGAGAACCAATATTCTTTATTACCCTCGCAACTTTTTTCTCTTTTATACTTTCTTATTGACAAGATTCCGTTAATCTAGCCTTTCTTACACGTGTTGTGAATTCCTTCATTTATTGACACGTCTTTGCTCAATAGGCCCACACCCTTTTGCCTATAAAAGGTAGAGTTAAGTTTCAAAACTAATTTTCTTCTTCTGTTTCCTCATCTTCTTTATTTGTCTACTTCATCTTCTGTCTGCAACTTTTCTTCTTCTTCATATTCTTCTGCTACTGTTCTAATAGAGTCATCAAGGTATGTTTCTTGACTTATGTTATTTATTTAAGCCAATTTTTACTTTCATTCTCCAATATTTCTTATTTGATTCTTCATAACTTCCATGTCATGTCTTCTCTTCAGCGAAACTAAACAATCCACGATTCAAAACCCTAATACTTGCAAAAGACTAGTAGAGAAGAAGAAGAGGAATTCTGCGAATGATAAGGTAGTAAGAAACATATTTTATTTCCTAATAACAATATTGTTGCATCTGTTTCTTATCTGAGTTATTGTTTGCAGAATGAAGAGAACCCTATGAAGCCTCTCAAAAGATCTCGCCACTTTAAGACACTTGGGGAAGATCTCATTATGCCCACATTAACATCTGTGAAGATTATTCCCACACCATCGCAACCAAATATTTCTACTTTTGTTTGCGAGAATATCGCTACCCATACTTCTACTTCTTTTGATCCTTTTACAGATCAAGCTTCTAAAATTGATGTAACTGAGACTCCTTATAGTCCTTTACGGCCTTCAACTGTTGTTTTTCCACGTACTCCTCCTAACAACTCAACCATCCCAAATGATCGTCAACTTGATCTCATTACTACTTCATCTTCTACACCCCTTCCTTCATCAAACGAAACTTTTGCAGGTGTTGATGTTGCTTTTAAAATCTTGTCTAACATTTTAGACAATGCTAGAAAGTCTTCCACTGACCCTCTTCAACATGAAGCTTGCGAGACTCTACTTAAGTATTTTGGTTCTGATGGTAATGCTTCACGAGCATCTTTGGAAAATGAAATTGAAGCTCTGAGGAAAAGTCTTCAAGTTAAAACTGCTGAATGTGATACTTTGAATCATATGCTTCGCAACTCCTCTCTAGACTGCGATAATCTTCGCAGAAAAAATGACGAGTTGAAAGGTACATTTTTCTTGCTTATGCTCTTTGGTTTTTCTGTTTTATTTTTATATTTTCTGTACTCAGGCTTCCTTCTTAAATTCTTGATTCATATATTAGTTTCAAATCGGACTCGTTTCATAGAAAGACTCAAATTTGAATCTATCGCTGAAGAAGCTCGCGTTGAAAGAGATTCTTGGATGTATCAACATACTAGACTAGACAATCTTTACACTTATTCAATTGATCACATAAATAATCTTACTAATGAGAATAATCAATTATTGCAAAGGCAAAATTTATTAAGTAGCGAGGTTGATCGCCTCTCATACTTGTTTTTTAAGGCTAATTTGGCGATGGAATCTTTATCAGATGAAAATAAGACTTTTTCCCAAGAAAAACATAGATTTTCAAGCTCGATGGCGATTTCCTCGCAGCAATTAAGTAATCTTCAAAGTATATGTAACAATCAAGAGCAATCTCTTCGTTCTCTTAAGAATGAGCTCAAGGAATTAACTGAATCATCTGCTGCCGAGAAGGATAAACTTATCAAGGGTAGATTAACTCTTAGTTTAAGAGCCAGCGAACTTCAAGACCAATACTCTCAATTAAAGGAATCTCATTCTTTATTATCAAAGGAAAACTCATATCTTCGCAACAAAAAAGAAAGCATGAAATCTCGCCTGAAGGGTATGGTTGGCGATAAATTCGATGATGCCATGAATCAATGGGAGAACTGTTTATTTGCATTAATCCAAAAATTAACCTTGCAAAAAGAAGGTAGTCAATTGACTGCCTCTCTTTTTGATCTTCTTATAAAATTTGTGTTATATTCCTTGTGAAATTTTTGTCTAACCGATCTTTTATTATTTTGTTGCTCGCAGAATCTGAAAGAAATCTTCATTCCACCATCATTGATCTGACCACTAAATTGGATAAAGTTCGCAAAGAAAATAAGTCTCTTGTTTCCAATTATCTTGATTTCCGCGACAAAGCAGAAAGAAGACTTGACTATCTCGAATACTTTAAAAACATAGAGATTAGGAATCGTGATAGAAGTTCCTTCGCAAGGTCCACCTCAGTGCTGAAGTTCTTGTGAACGAGATTCTTCTCTCCAATTCTCTCCCTCATGTATCTGTTCCTCCTCTAAAGGTTGATGATGATGAAATTCCTCTTCCCATGGATGAAGATTTAGAGTTTACTAATGATGAAGAGAATACCACTCAAGAAGATGGTGAAGAAGAAGAAAAAAGAAGTCCTCCCAAAGAAGCAGCTGCAGATGGCGAAGCAAATGTTGATGAAGAGTCAAAAGAAGGAGAGATTCATGATGAAAAGGATGCTGAAGAAGCTGATAACTCTGGCAGAAATAATAAATCTAACGAGCAAGAAGAATAAATCTGGCGAAGCCATCGATGAAACTTGAATTTTATCTTTGCTTTCTTTTTCTTCTTCTTTCTTACGAGCGATGTAACTTTTGAGACTTTTAGAATTTAACTTTCAATTTAGCTTACTTTGAATATTTTCAAGGAAGATGATGAAATCTTACTTCTCTATTCCCCTACTTGCCCTTCATTATCTTTCTTGAAATGGTGAATCATTTTCTGTATCTTCTTTAAGGAATTGTGTTGTTGCATTATTCGCGAAAGTATGAATATATCTGAGATACGATGAATACTGCTGCGATGTTCTGAAAAATTCTGAAGGAATCTGCGATGTTAGGAATTTTCCTTCTTATATATAGTTCTGCGATGAATGAATATTTCCTGCAATCTTAAAACAGAATAGTTAATTGGTAAGATTATTCTTTTGGTCTTATTTTGCCTTCCTAGTTAAAGGTCTTATTTTGCCAAACTTTTTCTGTCTGCGACAAAATCGCAGGATTTCTTAACATTTGCATGTAAAGACCCTTTGATCTTGTATTATCCATGTTTTTTCAAAATCTTTGCGACAATATGACAAGTATAAACTCTCTTTTAAGAATTTAGTCTTATGACATTGTCGTCTTGCGATGAAATCGCAGGACGTCTTTACACTTTCATGTAAAAACCCATTGATCTCATCTTAACTTTTGGATTGTTGCCTTTGTATAATTTATGTCACACGATAATATGACAGGCCTAAATGTTGTTGCGATCATAAAGCCCCATGACATTGCCGTCTTAAGACACTTATCAGCTCCCTAATGGAGGGTGCCGCCTTTATCTTCCCCCTGGTTGCCCCTTCAAGGAGGGCACATCGGCCATACAAGACTAGCTCATCCCATCCAGATTTACCAACAACCAGATGTTTTCTCAGCCTCTTGTCCTTTATGCCTATATGGCTTATAGTTACAAGACTGCACCCTAAGTGGGGTTTTCTTCAGGCCAAGTGCATCGTAGCCAAGACTTACCAAGAATGGCAAGGAAGTTTCGTACGCACTTGGCACCATTGGATCAACCGTGTACCTCGGAACCTTGGTCATACTTTGCACTTCTTGGAAGAGATTCTTAGTCGTCCAACCAGGGTATAACCATATATAGTTGGAAATCCAAGATCTCTCTCCCGGATAGGTTTTCTTTAACCCCAACATCTGCATGACTCAGGATCCAGCAGCGATATAACCTTACCCCTGAATCATGTCGAGAGATACCCCCTCTTATGACGCGCTATTAGGTCTTACATTTGCCTCTTGCGAAATTTTATTCGCGAACTAGGGTGCACGCCATAAAGGTTTGTCCCATTCTTTAATCTCTGCGAAATTTTATTCGCTTTTCTTGCGATGATGCTCTCTGCTCTTGTTGAGCTTTGTTATCAGAAGAATTTTTCAATTGTAAGAGAGAGAAAATAGTTTATTATCTGTTTCATCATATAACATACCAGTATTTCTTATCTCACAGAGGATGTCATTGATAATACCTCTTCAGAAATAATCTATTCCACGGTGTATCGAGTCTTTGACCAACATCTCTTCCTTCAGGATCCATTAGTTTGTATGCCCCAGTTCCAACTATCTCTTTAATGATGTATGGTCCATCCCATTTTCTCGCCAATTTTCCACCACTTTCTCGCTGATAACCAGGCGTTTCTCGCAGTACTAAATCGCCAGGTTGGAATTCACGCTTCTTAACACGTTTGTTGTACTCGCGAGCTAATTTGCGTTGATAATTCTCCATATGTTGTAGAGTTTGTTCTCTTTTTTCTTCTAATTCATCCAACTTATTTAGTATCATACCGGCACTTAAATTTCTTTCCCATGCTTCTCTTTTTGTTGTAGGAATAACAACTTATGTTGGTAGTACAGCTTCTACCCCATATGTCAAACAAAATGGTGACATTCCAGTTGCTTCTCTTCTAGTTATGTTGTAAGCCCATATTGCATTATGTACTTACTCACACCATGCTCTGTGGTATCATTCTAACTTCTTTTTCAAGATGTATGCGATTGTTTTGTTAGTTGCCTCAGCCTGACCATTTGCTTGTGGGTATAAAGGAGTAGACTTTCCACATTTTATCTTAAATGCATTGAGTAATAATTCTATATTATGTCCCTCAAATTGCTTTCCATTATCAGATACTAATTGTGCTGGAATCCCAAATCTGCAGATTATATTTTCAAAGATGAATGTAAAAATATCTTTATCGCGAATATGTTGTACCGCCTTTACTTCTCCCCATTTTGTGAAATAATCTGTTGCGACAATCAGATATCTTCTTTGTCCAGAACCAGGTACAAATGGTCCCACAATATCTAACCCCCATTTCCCAAAGGGCCATACACTTGTTGAAGATGATAATGGTGCTCCTAGTGCATGTATCTTTTTTCCGTATCGCTGGCAATCCTCGCAACGCCTTGCGAGTTGCTTTGCATCCTCATGCATATACGGCCAGTAATAACCCTGCATTTTTGTTTTATATGCTAAAGATCTTCCTCCACTGTGATTACCAGCGTCACCACTATGTAACATCTTTAATACTTTTTGTCCTTCTTCTCTCGTCAAACATCTTAGCGATGGTCCATTAAAAGATATGCGATATAACACTCCATCTCTTAGCTCATAATTGGTTGCCCTACTTTTCAACTTGTGTGCTTCTAATCTGTTTCTTGGAATTTCTCCTCTCGCCAAGTATGCATGAAGATCTGTTCGCCAATCCGTGATATTGCTCGTGGGTTCTCCCTCGCCAGCTAGTACCATCATTACATCCGTCTCTTCTTCTTCTTTGTTTATCGATGGAAATGAAAGTGTTTGAATTTTTATGCATCTCGCTAATGGATTTGTCATCATACTAGATATGAAAGCGAAAGCATCTGCGAGCCTATTATCTTTCCTTGATATGTGTCTCCATTTTATTTTTGGTATTTTCGCAGATAATTCTTCAACGAGTCTTTTGTATTTTCTCAGGGATGGTTCATTTGTTGTGTACTCTCCTTTTATCTGACGAATAACCAATTGTGAATCGCTGGTAATTCTGGCATTTTCCAAATTCATTTCTATCGCGAATTTTAAAGCATGGATCACATCCTCATATTCTGTCTCATTGTTTGTAGATGCAAATTCTAATCTAAATGAAAAAGCTGTTTTTTCTCCTTCTGGCGATATGAAAACAACTCCAATTCCATTTCCTTATCCATTTGATGATCCATCCACTAATATTTCCCATCTGTTGGGTTCTGTTAATAGCTCTTTTGGATCTCCGCATTCCTCTTCTACATCCATCATCTCTTCCACAGCTTCATCATCCTCCAAAGGAAATTAAGCCAAGAACTCTGCGATGACTTGGGATTTTGGCGAAGATAGAATTTCATATTGGATATCAAAGTGTCCTACTTGTGCGTTCCATCGCTCAACCCTACCTGATCTTTTTGAATTTTTCATTACTGACTCAATGGGTACCTTTGTTAATACTTTGATTTTATGTGCTTGAAAATATATACGAAGATTGAAAGTCGCATGTACCAATGCTAGAATTAACTTTTCAATCTTGGAATAATTTCTCTCTGCAGAATTGAATGTTTTGATGATATAGTAAATTGGTTTTTCTACTCCTTCGTCTACTCACAACAATACTGCACTTAGCGCGTATGTGGTTGTCGCGAGATAGATCAATAATTCTTCTCCTGGTTCAGCCTTTTGTAAAATAGATACGTTCACTAAATGTTCTTTGATTCCTTGAAAAGCCCTTTCACATTCATCCGTCCACTTGAATTTTGTTCCCTTCTTCAATATGTCAAAAAAATGTTTGCACTTATTTGAAGATCGCGAAATGAATCTCCCTAGCGAGGCTAAGAGTCCATTCAATTTTTGTACATCTTTTATTGTTGCAGGTGTTGGCATATCGCAAATTGCTTGTACCTTTTCTGGATCAACTTGTATTCCTTCTTTTGATACAATATACCCCAAAAATTTCCCTGACGTTACTCCAAAGGTACACTTATCAGGATTCACTTTAATATTGAATTGCCGCATTTGATCGAAAATCTCTTTCAAATATTGCACATGATTATCGGATTCTTTGCTTTTGATCAGCATATCATCTACATACACTTCTAATGTTTTGTGGATCCATTTTGCAAACACCTTCTCTACTATTCTTTGATATGTTGCTCCAGCATTTTGCAAACCAAATGGCATCTTTGTGTAACAATACAACCCTCTTGGAGCAAAAAATGATGTATGTTCTTGATCTTCTTCAGCGAGAGGAATTTGGTTATATCCTTTATATCCATCTAGTGATTATATTCTTGCATTTTTCGCTGCTGATTCAACCATTTGTGGGATATCTGGCAATGGAAAACTATCTTTTGGACAAGCCTTGTTTAAATCAGTAAAATCTATGCAAATTCTTATCCCTTTGTTATTCTTCGGGACCACCACCATATTTGCAATCCATTCTGGATATTTTGCTTGCCTTATAATTCCTGCATCGAGCATTTTCTATAGTTCTTCCTCTATTTGAGAATGATATGTTGTTGCGATTTTTCTTATTCTTTGCTTGAATGGTCTTACATTTTTGTTGATTTCTAATTTATGACATGCTATTGATGGATCTATCCCCGGCATTTCGTCCATGCTCCACGCGAAGATATCTTTATATTCTCGCAAGAGATTTATAGTTTTTTCTTCCTCATCTGCCTCCATTCTAGTCCCAATTTTTAGTATTTTAGGCTCTTCTTTACTCCCAATATTTACTTCTTTTGTTGGTTCCGCAGCAGTGTAACTTGCTTCAGGTTCTCCCATTGGTGTTGGTGTTTTCATAATTCTCATGAATTCATCTCCCTCTCGTGAAATTTCACTGGGCACTCCTTTTCCCTCCTTTGCCCTTATCATGTAAACTTTAAACTCTTCTTCTTTCTTTGATTCTCTCGCCAGTTTTCTGCGAGCTTTTCGTAAATTTGGACGGTTTTCACAAATTTTCACTTTAATTTGGTAACATAATTTTGCAAAATCCGTATCTCCTCTAATTTCTCCGATTCCACTGGGCATAGGAAATTTAATGCACTGGTGCAATGTTGATGCTACGGCTTAGATTGCATGTATCCACGGTCTTCCCAGTATCATATTGTACGACGATTCCACATCTACCACACATAATGATATTTGTATTTCAATTTCTCCTAGTGGAATTCGTACCACTATCTCGCCTTTAGGTTTTGTTATAGACTTTCCAAAGCCATGAACATAATATGTTGAATGAGACATTTCTTCATCCTTATATCCCATTTTCTTGAAGGTATGATAAAATATCATGTCTACAGAACTTCCTGTGTCTACCAAAGTTCTATTCATAGCCCATTCTTCTACATATTTTATTGATTTCTCCTTTCTCATTGGTATAGTGGTTACTGTGACCACCAATGGAGATATATGACTTAAATCTTCTTCTGGTATTTCTGCTGCTGTAAACGTGATTTCTTATTTTTCCCAATCTTTCAGTGATGATATCTTCTCCACTGTCATAATCTTCCTTCCTTCAAAATCCCATTTATGTATCTTCCCCTTAATGTTTTCTTGAAATCTATCAACCATTGCTCTTGTTACCATATCACATTCTAATTTTCTACAATCCCTTTTGATTCTGATCATCCTTCCTTCAATTATCTCACCGATTTACTTTCCTTAATCTTGAACAATTCTTATCTTCTTCTTCGCTTTTTCTTCGATTTTCATTAATTCATTCCCTGTTTCGGGCGCCAAAATGTAGTTGCAGGAATTCCTACACTATACCCTTGTTAAGATTCTATAGAAATCTGTTGGAAATCAATTAAACTTCAAAGATTTAAACGACACTTTACTATTCAAATTTCAGAAATGTTTACAGAATTGGAATAAATCAAGATTACAAATATTCTCTTGAAGTTTCTCTCTCCTCAAGACTCTTTCAGCTCTCAAAAGTACATCATCCTTTTCTGGATTTATCGAGCCCTTTATATAGGGATTTACATAATGGATGACATCTAAGTTTTCCTCCTATTTCGGATCTATTCTGAGATCTCATCGCGATCGTTATAATATTTCCTATCGCAAGAATGATGACCATCGCAGGATTAACATATTCTTCCTTTATTTCTTCCATCGTCAGCTTCTTTTGGATATTCTGTGACGCTCGTGAAACGTTGTTAAAGAATTGGTAGTGACGCTAGCAGAAACGTTGTTAATATCGCAAGAATAACGTTGTAGCGATATTATGGTCCTACAGTTATGGTTCCAGTTTCTGTTCTTCGTAGCCCTTTCCTTGCAAGATTCCATATCAATTTCATAGCACTTTTTTCCTTCAACCCAATCTTCCTTGATGACTCCAACACCGCTGGGATGTGGAAATTTAATGCACTGGTGGTAAGTCGATGCTATACCTAGAATCCCATGCAGCCAAGGTCGGCCAATCAAAGAATTGTAAGAAGATTTAACATCAACCACACAGAATTGAATCTTAGAAGATATCCCCTTCAATGGAATGCGCATTGTAACTTCCCCTTTGGGCTTGTTGGCAGTACCATTGAAACCATAGATCTTATAAGTAGATGGTATTAGATCCTCATCTCTTCCTCACATGGTGTAGGAGCAGAATCTTGCAACAACAACGCTCTTGTGAAAACTTCTACCACACATGGCAAGTGTCGCAGATTGATTACCAAAACGACGCAACAAAGGACGGAAGACAAAACATGAAGAAAGACGTGAAGATTTTATAGAGAAAGCTTGCAAGAAATATAGCAAGAGAAATCCTGCGAGATATTATAACCTGCGAGAAATCACAATGATGTTGCTGCGATATTACCGCAAGAGTTCAGATCCGAAATTAAGGGAAATATGAGTTGTCAATGAGCTGTCTATGAGCTGTCATCCACAATGTAAATACCTATATAAAGAAGAGAGCAGGAGAGAGAGGGGAGAGAGATAATTTTAGGAGGAGAGAGAAATTTATTTTGCAGAGAGGGTTTTTAGAGAGAGAAAATATAATTTATTTATCATCTTCTTCCCCAAAACTAGATCTAGAATTCTTCCAAGAACTCCATTAATGGAGATTGTAGACGTAAATTAATGTAGTTATAAATTATTATAGTGGAGATCCGTGGATGTAGATCACATTGATCGAACCACGTAAAAATCTTGGTGTTTATTTATAATTTTAGTATTTTTATCATCATTTTTATATTTAGATCTAGGAATTGTTATCAAGATTTGATATGGGGTGTGTTGTAGGAATTCCTGCAACTACATTTTGGCGCTAGAAACAGGGACTACTATTTGATAGATTGAAGAAGATTCAAAGAAATTGTCTATGAGGAGTTAGAATTCGTGAGATCTAAATTTTTTGAGAGGAAATTATCTAATGGAAAGATTGTGTCTTCAAGCAAACACCGACAACACAGTGCAAGAGCATAAAAGAAAATGACGAAGATGCAAAACTATGTAAAAAGGATGATTTTTCAAGAAAATTCCAAGAAAGATTAGCTACTGTTCATGTATATTTTTAGATCTAAAAAAAAAAAAAATTAGGGTTAAAATGGAAATTTCATGGAATAAATTACATTTTCAGAGAGTAATCATCATCAACAATTTAAAGACATGAGAAGACTAAGAGAAAAAAAAAATTAATTAGTTGTTGTGGTGAATTTAAGAAAGAAAACCAAGGTTTCAGTGGAAGATTTATTGATCAAGAGAGAAAACAAGAGGCAAATTGTGAAAGAAATTAAGGGAGGACAAAAAGAAGATAAGAGGTAGACGCTGCAATTTTAATCACAAGCACAAGTTTGCACAGATGGTTCAAGTCTGCGAGAATAACAAAGAGGTCAAGGGTTCAAATCTTGCAAAAACACATATTTTTCATTTTCTTCTCATTTTCAGCGGAGAATAAAAGAATAAGTAAAAAAGTTCTGCGTTAAATGTTGCAAAGAGATTCTTGAATAGTTGGTCCAGAGAATAGTATGTGAGTTTGTGGTCACAGGTTCGAATTTTCCTGCGAGCATAATTTTCTTCTTTTTACAAAGGGTGAAAAAATAGATAATTTCGCAGCATTGTTTCATTATCTCGCAAACAAGAGCTAGTACAGTTGGTAATCTGCGAAGTTAACGAGTTTATGGTCGCAAGTTCAAGTCCTAACACATACATATTTTTTCACGCAATATTTGATAATTTCGCAAGTGTATTTCACGCAGAAGATAGTAAATGATAATCTCATGAGAGAAATTTCGCAAGAGAAGGGTTAGCACAGATGGTTCAGCGTGATATGTCGCAAGCAATAGGTCGCGGGATCAATTCTTACTTCACGCAAGTTTATTTTGGTTATTTCGCAAGTTAGCCTTTGATTATTTCGCAAGCAAGAAAGCTAGCACAGTTGGTTTAGAGGCATGAATGTAAGCAATAGGTTGCAGGATCAATTCTCATCTCACGCATGTTTATTTTTGTTTTGCGAGAATTGTCTCTAGAACAGTTAGACTTTGATTACTTTGCAAGATCTTTCATTATTTCGCAAGAGAAGGTTAGCACAGTTGGTATGGTGTGAGAAAATGCAGGAAGTAGATCAAGGGTTCAAGTCTCACTCTTCACAATTATTTTTGCTACGATATGTTCAGACAATTCACATAAGAGCTAAGTACCTTTTCTTAGAATATTTTACTTACAACAAACAAAAGATTTTTTATTTAATTTCCAAAATGCGATATGATCGCAAGATTTCTAAAATTCTTAAGATTTCAAAACATTTCAAAGATTTTGATTTCAAAAGATCATAAAAATGCCTGCGAATTATCGCAAAAAGTTACAAATTTCAAAGACTACGAAAAGATAAATTATCGCAAAGATTTCTAAGATTTCAAATATTTTGATTTGATTTACAAAGAGCGATACAATCGCAGAATTACAAAGATTTTACAATTACAAAAATTTCAGAATTACAATATGTTAGAATTTTTCTTGAATATTTACTTCAGATGATATGATATTATGAGAATGAAAACAGAGATATGAAAGCATAAAGAAACGTGAATAAAGAAACGGGAGATTATTTCGCAGACATATTTATAAAAAATAGTTAGAACAGTTGATATGGCGCAACATTTTACAAGAGGCAGATCAAGAGTTAATTTTGCAAGACTTCATTTCTCATTTCTTCTCAATCTTCAAGCAAATCATATACTTCCCAAAAGACAACAGCAAGCCGCAAAAGATAAGTACCATTTCCTTGAATATTTTATCTATGACTTTTGCGATTTCAAAACATTCTAGAGATTTTTTATTAAATTGGCAAAAAGCGATACAATCGCAAGATTCAAAATTTTTCAAAATATTACAATAAAGAATTCATCGCAAAAATTTAAATATCTCAAAATTTTTCAAAGATTTCAACGTTACAAAAAACAGAGAAAATTAAATTTATATATTTCTATAGAACATTTTTTATTTAAAGACGCGATATAATCGCAAGGTTTCAAAGAGGATTTCTAAGATTTCAAAATATTTTACAGAGAATTTACTTCAAAAATGATATTATGAGAATGAAAGAAAGAATGAATAAAGAAATGCGAAATTATCGCAAGAAACGCGAATAAAATTTCGCAAGAGAGAAATGCAAATATGCATAAGACGGGCGCAAATCGCCTAAAAACATATAAGAACAGGACAAACTTTTATGGCGTACACCTTAGTTCGCGGATTCTATTCCGTAAGAGGCAATGTCCTTAAAGTGCGTCATAAGGGGGGTATCTCTTTACTTTCAATTATCATAAGAACAGGACGAACTTTTATGGCGTACACCTTAGTTCGCGGATTCTATTCCGTAAGAGGCAATGTCCTTAAAGTGCGTCATAAGGGGGGTATCTCTTTGCATGGATATGGGAAATGCTATACCGCTGCTGAAACCTAGTCATGGAGATTTGGGATTACAGAAAATCCATCCGGGAGAGATAACTTGGATTCCCAATTATATAAGGTTATACCCTGGTTCGGCGCCCGGGAGTTTCTCCTAAGGAATGCAACGTATGATCAAGGCGCCGAGGTACACGGTTGAGCTGTGGGTGCCCGGGATGGATGAACCTACCCTGGCCATCCACGGCAAGTCTTGGCTTACGATGTGTTCGGCCCGAAGAAAACCCCACTTATGGTGCAGTCTTGTAACTATAAGCCATATAAGGCATAAAGGAGAAGGCTGCGAAAATAACTGGTTGTTGGCAGAACCGGATGGGAAAGTGCTAGTCTTGTATGGCCGATGTATAATCCTTGAAGGGTCAACCGGGGGGAGAGATAAGGGCGATACCCTCCATTAGGGAGTTGTGTATCAAAAAAGACGGCAATGTCATGGGGCTTTATAATCGCAAGAATATTTAGGCCCGTCATATTGTCGCGTGACAGAGACAGCAATGTCATGGGACTTTATATTCGCAAGAATATTTAGGCCCGTCATATTGCCGCGTGACTGGCCAAAAAGCCTAAAGATAAATGTTAAGATGAGATCAATGGGTTTTTTGCGATAAGATCAAAAGATGAGATAAATGAAATCAATAATAAGAGGATATAAATCGCAAAGACGTCCTGCGATTTCATCGCAAAGACGGCAATGTCATAAGTCTTAAAAAGCAAAGAGAAATTAATCTCACAAGATGTCTTAGACTTATCATATTGTCGCAGAGATCAAAATAAATGATAAGACAAGATCAATGGATTATTACATATAAAAGTAAGAATGTCATGCGATCTTATCGCATAAAAGTGGCATAATAAGACCTTTAACTAGGAAGGCAAAATAAGACCACAAGAGAGGTTATACCTACAAGCGTATAACAGATTGATGATGACTTTATATTAGTCTTATTTCATTTATCATATTGCAGATCAATAACAAGAGGATAAAATAACAATTTGTCGCAGAAAATAGTCGCAAGAAAATTTTACAGAGTAATACCATGAAATTTCGCAGGACTATTCATAATTCGCAGCACTATTCGCCGCACTATTTGCGACACTATTCGCAGGACTATTCATAATTCGCAATACTATTTGAACACTATTCATAATACGCATAATTGTTCAGAAATTCACAGAAAATTTCAGAAATTAGCAGGGTTATTCAAAATAATGCAGACTCATTCATAAACTCGCAGATTTATCCAGAATTTCACAGGAATTGTTATTATTTCGCAGAGTGTGATTATTTTCATAAAGTGATTACCACTTGAGGGAGAGGCAACATAAGAATTAAGAAGCAATTTACTTATTCAGCATTTTCTCAAGGATTCTGCTTCGCAGATAAAGAACAGAGGAAACTATGGATTACCAAGAAAATATTTTATGTTCTTTATCTTCTCAGTAAGAATCATTTCTAAAATGGGAAAAAATTCTCACTAAAAATGAAGAAATAATTTCACATGAATAGAGGCAATACTTATGACTTTAAGAGCAGTTACTTCTTATATTTCGAGGATTGAGTACTTCTCATACTTCATACTTCATACATCGCATACTTCAAAAGATGATACTTCTAATTACTTCTCAAAGCTTCAGAACTTCGCAAAAGAATAGAGGCAAGTATATACTTTTTGGGTTTGATATTCTTTCGCTCGTCCCTTCATCAACAAAGATCGTAGACTACTACAACAACAGATTTTTTCTTAAAAATTTCTCTTCAAGCAATATTAAGAAAAAAGAGGCAAAATGTAGGAGCAGAATCTTGCAACAACAACGCTCTTGCGAAAACTTCTACCACACATGGCAAGTGTCGCAGATTGATTACCAAAACGACGCAACAAAGGACGGAAGACAAAACATGAAGAAAGACGTGAAGATTTTATAGAGAAAGCTTGCAAGAAATATAGCAAGAGAAATCCTGCGAGATATTATAACCTGCGAGAAATCACAATGATGTTGCTGCGATATTACCGCAAGAGTTCAGATCCGAAATTAGGGGAAATATGAGCTTTCAATGAGCTGTCTATGAGCTGTCATCCACAATGTAAATACCTATATAAAGAAGAGAGCAGGAGAGAGAGGGGAGAGAGATAATTTTAGGAGGAGAGAGAAAGTTATTTTGCAGAGAGGGTTTTTAGAGAGAGAAAATATAATTTCTTTATCATCTTCTTCCCCAAAACTAGATCTAGAATTCTTCCAAGAACTCCATTAATGGAGATTGTAGACGTAAATTAATGTAGTTATAAATTATTATAGTGGAGATCCGTGGATGTAGATAACATTGATCGAACCACGTAAAATTCTTGGTGTTTATTTATAATTTTAGTATTTTTATCATCATTTTTATATTTAGATCTAGGAATTGTTATCAAGATTTGATATGGGGTGTGTTGTAGGAATTCCTGCAACTACACATGGTATTGTAATTATGATAAAATAAGATATCCACTGAGCTTCCAGTGTCAATTAGAACTCTATTAATGGCCCAAGAATCTTCAGCTTCATCATCCTCATTTTTTTCATCTTCTTCTTCTATCTGTTTTGTGTTTATTTCTAATCTTACCACTAGTGGGTTGTCATGCATCTCGCCAGGCTATGGTACCTCTTGTGCTGTGAAAGAAATAACTTGATTTTTCCACTCTTCTAAAGGAAAAGCTTTCGCAACTTTCATTATCTCTCTTCCATCTGCATCTCTCGAAAAGACTCTGCTTAAAACATTATCGTGGAAGTCTTCTATAGTCTTGTATGAATGTATGATGGAGTTACATGATAGATTCTTCGCTTTTGCTCCTACTTCTATCACAAATGTTTCTCCTCCTTTTGTTGTATTCACTCTGCGAATTTCTAGAGCTGGCGGTAGTTGCTGAGACTGTGAGTGATCTCTTAGAAAATGGTTTAATTTTCCCTGGTCTATCATCCTCAAAATGATTCTTTTTATATTCATGTAGTTGTTTGTTGTGTGACCATGAAAATGATGATAAGAACAAAATTCTAGACTTCGATTATTTGGATGTGGTTCTTTTCCCATATTCCAGGGTACGGGTATGTCCTCCATCAAAATTATAGCCTCCCAAATTTTCTCTATGCTAGCATTTAGAGGTGGCATCTTAATTTCTTCCCATATTATCTTCTGACTCCTTGCCCTCTATAATAATTTTGCCTCTGTCCACCATAAGTCTCTTGCGGTTGATCAAGCCTCTGAATCTTATTATTTCCACTTCTATTGAAAAGATTTCTTTCCCTTTCGAATTCTTCTTGATCTCTACTTCCCATAGCTACTAATTTATGTTGACCACCATCCATACTATTTTCTTGCTTTACCTGCGAAGTGCTCGCTACTGTATTTGCTGCACCTGAACTGGTGTTCGCAATGTGATATGACTCCATCTCGTTTTGCTTCTCCTCCAATGCAATGTATTCTTCTTGTAACTCTCGTAACTCCATCATGGTGATTGTATTTTTGATTCTGAAAATTTGTATGTACAACAGATTGGTTGCAAACATAGCATTAATGAAAGATAAAATGAGGTATCTCTCATCCACTCTTCCTGCCATTTCACTACACAGTGTCTTCCATCTTATGGTTAGATGTTTCAAACTCTCTCCAACCCTCTGTTTTAATCCAAATACATCTTCAATACCAGGTCGCGAAGAATTGTTAGTTATATACGCTCCCAAGAATGTGGTTTGTAGATGATTGAAACAAGTTATAGTGTTCTTGGGTAACCCTTCAAACCATTTCAGAGCTTCGCCAGTTAGGCTGGATGAAAAATATTTGCACAATACATCATCATGATTTTCCCACTGCAGCATACACCTAACATTATCTTTGACATGTTGAATAGCACAAGTAGTTCCATCAAAGATACTGGTTAACGTTGGAAAATTACATTTTGGGGGTATTCCTCCCAATTGTACTTCTTGGGTAAATGGAGTTTTCGCAGCTTCTTCAATGGCCTCATCAAGTTGTCTTCTGCCTCACTCTCTTCTGTTATTTAACATTCCCCTTATGTTTGCTAATTTTCTTAAGATCTGTTCATTCCCAGCCGAACTTTGCTCCATTGGCCTTTTCAGTGCAGCTTCTCTTCTTCTGCGTTCATGTCTTTCTTGCCTTTCGAGATTTTGTGCTTCTTATTCTGCATCTTCATTCTTCCTTCTTCCGTGATTTTCTTCTTCACCTCCTTGTTGAATTCGCAAATGATTATGCCTTTCATTTTCTATTCTGCGATTTTCTTCATTTCTCATCTTTTCTCTTCGCTATCTTTCTATTCTTCTTTGTATTCTATCATATTCCTCATTGATATTATCATTGTTGCGATTTCTTGCGCGTCTTCTTTCTCGATTATCATGATTGTTCTGACGTATTGCTTCTTAAAACTCTTGTTCTTCTACTTCTGCTCTCAATCTTTCTATCTCGCAAGCTAGACGTGCTTGTTAAACATAATGCCTCTTAATTTCATCCTCAATTATTCTTCGGTTTCTTTGAATTTCTCGCTCATGTAATGTTCTCCTACCTTCTTCTCGATTTTCTCCGCCGTCTTGGTTATTTCCACCTCCTTGATTTCTGTTATCACGTCTATCATCCATAGTTTCACCACACGGAATGTAGCGATCATTAATCATCTCTTCTTCTCCACAACGCTGCTCTTCATTTGGATTTTTCATTTCCTCTCGAATGTTTTCACCAGCATTTCTCAGAGGGGAATTTCGCCTTGCTTCTTCTCTAAATGATCTTGAACTTGATCTTGCAGTACTTCTCGATCTCCTACTTTGTAATCTCAAATTCTCCATTCTTAACTCGTGATTTTGTCTTGTTAAATTTGCGCGTTCTTCCGCCTCTAATCTCCTTTCCTCTTGTATTCTTTGTCTTAGAGCCTCTACTGCTTCATTTTCGTCATCTCCATGAATTCCTTCAACTGCCTCTTGATCTCTTCCCTCTCTCCTTCTATTCTTAATTGTCGGTTTTTTGCTTCTTCCATTGAATCTGATCGCCAAGTATGCACGCTTACTCTGTCATAATCCATAGTTCTATCTTGTATCGGTGTTTGCTGATTTGGCTGTTGAACTTGATTTTATCCATTATCCCTTGTTCTATTGCTCCTTAATCTTGAAGATTCTCCTATTTCATTTGTCCCTTCACATGCAATTCTTCTACTCCTCCTTACGGTTGTAGGTTTTTCTGATGTATTTTTTCTTCTAGCCATTCCTTCAATTTTGATGTATTACTGTAAATCACGTAAAAATCTTCTCCAATTTCTTCAATTTCTTACAAATCACAATTTGAATCTTTGCTTAGAAACGTTCCCTGTTTCTAGCGCCATTATGTAGTTGCAAGAATTCCTACACTACACCCCTCACAAGATTTAACAATTATCAACACATATTTGAAGATTAAGAACAACACTTTATTGATTAATTCTCAGAAATGTTACAAGAAATGGAAGAAATCAAGAATACAACCGCTCACAAGAACTTTCTCTCTCCTCATAACTTTCTCCAGACTCCAAAAATGATCTCTCCCTCTCTAGGTCTAATAGTTCTCTTTATATAGGATAGTTACATAGTGGATGACAGCTAAGTTATCCCTTATTTTCGGATCTGACTCGCGATACTCTCGCGGTAGTTGTAATGCTTATTCTCGCAGATGTTGTAATCTTCGCAGGATCGTCATGCTCTCCCCGTGTTTCCGCCACCGTCATCCGTTACGTCATTCTTTGAATGTTTCTTTGAGTCAGTCTGCGACGCTCGCAGAGTGTCGTTGAAGAACACGCGGAAACGTTGTTTATAAATTTTCCAAGAGCACTGCTGTGGCGATATTCTGATACTAGATCACGAACAATGTTTTCAGACATAACCTCTTGAGTTCGCGGACTCAAGCTAACCGGTTGAATTTAATAAACTCCAGCAGAATTTCTCAGGATGAGAACTTTCGTCAGTTCGCGGACTGCACCTGAGCTTCAACTTCAGCAGATATTCTCGGGTTCAAGAACTTATGCCAGTTCGCGGACTGAGTTGACTGCTCACGTTCCAGTTCCACTTGATCAACAAAGTTCGTAAACTTCGGTTAAAGTGCTAAGGACTTATACATATATGTGTTGCCACAACAATGTTTATATCCCACAATGGTTATATAGTCTAAACTCTCATTTCAATCATTGAAACATTCTCAGAGGGCGTTATATAGTTGTTATTCATAAACTATTTTTCGTCAGAGCGACTTCCAAAGTGATTGAAACATAACATGACTTTAGTCACTAGGCAAAGATGGACTTGGCTAAACCGAAAGCTTTACCAACACCCGTTTCGAGAAATAGATAAGCAAGATATACTTAGCTCGAAATATCACATGTGCATATTCTTAGTCTATATAGTAAAACGACTTTTGTCTCAAGATAGGAGATAGAGTAGATAGACTTTTGAGTGATAGATAAGTTCAAGTCTCCACATACCTTTTAGTCGATGAAGATCCATTGGTTCCTTGAGTAGCCCTTCATCTTGTATGATGATCGCCATGGAGTTCTTGAGCTCAACTATACTTTCTATCCTAGTTCGAGACCTTATCTATAGTAGACTAGAAATCAAGACTTTATAGTTTTGATCGCTAAGATTGACAAACATGCTTGAGATAGAAATGCATGCGAGTTTGACCGAGCAGTTCTCTAACAATCTCCGGTGCCTAATCCTTGGCAATTCCATACTAATGAAGTAAAAAATTTCCAAAAATATGACACATCTATATTTGGTTAGGAATCTTCTAGTGATCTTGTCATAATGAGCAGAAACTAAGCAGAGCAAGAAACAACAGGGTAAATCATGAATTCTAATGTAAAAGTAATGGTAAGGATCAAAGTAAGTACCTTTGTTCCAGCAGTAGAGGGTTCCAAATTTCCATTAGCCATGATAAGTTGGATATTGTTTTCTTGCTCCTGAGAAGTACCATTGAAGTCTTTGAACCTTTTGACACTTGTCAATTCCAATGTATTGAGGACAGTATTGGCTTCAACATTTGTAACTTTCTTTCTCTTGGTATTTATGAGATTTGAGGATATTTTGTTAAAAGATGTATCATCAAGAGTTTCAAAGTTATGGTCTTTTTTCTTAGCTCTCCAAGCTGATTTTTTTTTTTTTTTAGCTTCTGCTTCCATGTTGGCTTTGATTTGGGCTAAAGTGGGTAGGGTATTGAGAGGGAAGTCAAGGAAGTCTTTTGAGGTGTTAATGACTGGGAAAAATTGTTCAGCAGCAGATGTTTCCTCATCAACTTTTCTTGAGTCAATGTTGTTGATGGAATTTGTTATTGCAACAGTTTTCCACTTATGAAGTTTTTTCTTATAAGAACCAACAATATTTTTAGCTAGATCCACTCTTTTGTTTCTAATCTGACATGCTAAGACATCTAGGTTGGGAGGGGGTGTTGAATCAGAGTTTATGGCATTAGCTCCAAAAATGATATTGAAATTTGAGGTTGAGGCTATGTTAGCTATTGAATTTTCAAGCTCCCTTCTTTTGGCAGCCTTCAGTTTGGATTCAAATTCAGCTGTAGCATCTGCATCATAGTAAGGTATGTGGATGATATCCTTCCTAGCTTAAACAATTTTTTTTTTCTAGGAGTTATTGGTGGAGGTGCTGGTTGGGGAGTTGTTAGATGATGGTAATCCATATTGTTTTGATTAGGAGGTTAAGGACAAGGTAGGCTAGGATGATCTAGAATTCTGAAAAATTTACAGAACTTGACGCCACAAAGGGTATAAGCACATTCCGGCCAGTGAGACACAATAGGAGATTCAAAAGCTTCTATTCCAAACTTGAGAGATCTAGTAACATTGATTATCACTTTAACTTCCAGTTTTTTTTTTTTCCAAAGCTATCTCTTCCATATGGTTTTTTTTGCTCTCTGAAAGACTCCAATGGGTCTTATAATGTTTTGGATATCTGGGATTATATGTGTTGGGATTCTTTTTACTAATAGCCATATCATGAATTTGGAGAATAATTCTTCATCAATAAGCTAAGGGCCATTAGCAGGAACTTCCACAAGAACCGTCAGTTTATCAAAAACACCTCTAGTACCTCCATTTCTTAAGGTTGCATAGTCTTATTCATGAGTGGTTCTGAGGATGAAAAAAAATTCTTCTTCTATTTCAAACTTCAATTTCTATTCTGCTAAGCATTTCCCAGTTTATGTTAATAAAGGTACTGACTTTGGATATTCGAAAACAAATATTGCTACACAGTTTTCCTATGAAACACCATTTCCAGTCTTGGGTTTGCTTGGTTTTGATATTTTCAGTGTTGATAAAAACTTTTGGGAACAAGTCCTCAGGGATGGAGAGATCATAATTCATTTGTTTGACCAGGTTGTCAATGGATTGTGGGTTTGAATTAGAGGAGGAGGCCATTGATCTGATACTGTTAAACTGAAGGAGGAGATATGAGAGGTGGTATTGTTTACTAGTATCAAAAAGAGAGAGACTTAAAACTGAAAGAATTATATTGATATGACTAAATTTAATTTGAATTTTATTCATGGGTGTATATTGAGTCTTGGCGTAGGTGAATTAGAAACAGATTCTTAGGCAGAAGATGGTGATGTTGTACTTGCATCCATTGCAGATGTTAATAAAGTTATTACGTTGGCTGTCCATGGCTAATAGAAATTTGGAATGAATCCTGTAATCAATGGCATTGTGAACTATAAAGTTAGTCAACTTTGACGTAAAATAAGTTAATTTTGTACTTACCTCGATATTTAGGCTGGCTACTGAGACCATAGTTGGTGTATAGAAATTGTAGTCAAGCTTTGGTTTCTCTTTTGAGGTCTTAATGGGTTTCCACCATTCATTTATGGGCTCATCAAAGTGTTGCCAAGTGGTAATAGTCCAAACAAAGTTTGACTCAGCTCTCATCTGAGAAGTGATGTTGTAGACATTCAGCTGAGTCAGATCTAAATTAGGACGGCGTTTATGGAGTTTAGAAACAATGCATGTTCGTAATCTAATAGTTGAGTTTCCACCTGGGAGAACCATCAATAACACAGATAAAGTGGTTACTTGGCATGTGAAGATAATTCTCCTTTAAAATAGGTTATAATTGCCTATTAGCAGGAGAGTTAAAACGACAAGAATATAAGAGAGGGAGAAAGTTTGAGTGTGCAAGCATCGGTGTTGGGAAACGACGCAATTTATTGGCGAAATGGTCGATGCTGTTGGAATAAATCCCTTTAAATGGGATTTTTCTCTTGGTGGGAGTATAGACCATTGGTTTTCCTCTGCAATTTTTTCTTCCAAGAGCTTTCTAAGAGAGTAAACATGTTCGGAGAGCATAGATCCGTTGATCAAAAAGGAAATCGCAAGTTGGATGATGTAAAGATAGAACCCCGCATCCACTGGTATCCATGATTCATCGACTACCTCATGGCATAGCTTTCCCACAAAGATGTGAATCGCCTAATTTTAGAGAAAGCTTTAATTGGTATTTTAAGGATATGCAACATAACATTGATGTGAATATTGAGGCTGAGAGGTTGTTGCATTTTAGTCCACCCGGTGATGTGCATGAGTTGTTGATCGATTCGCCAGTTGAGAGGTTGATTCAATTCTTTAAGGGGTCAAAATTTTCTCCCGTGAATCAAGATACGAGTAACCCTTTCATTAGACCTGATTTGTTTATTGAGCAGGGTGGCTGTAGAATGCCTGGTGCTACTCATCATAAGGAAAATCTTGGTTCTGCTAGTGCACCAGATCAAATGAAGAAGCCAAAGTGACTCGGTTTTGATGACGATGATTGGGTCTTTGTAGTTGCGGGTTTTCCCACAACACGCCCCTTATCATATCTTGATATTGATTTCTTCGAATCTACATATGAAAATGGTAGTAAATTTGCTAAAATTATAAAAGGACACTAAGATTTTCTACATGGTTCGATCAATTTGATCTACATCCATGATTCTTCACTATGATTGTTTAAATTTACATTTGATTTACATTGATAATCTCCATTAATGGAGTTCTAAATCTAGTTTTGGGGAAGAAGATGATAAAGAAAAATATATTTTCTCTCTCTAAAAATCTCTCTGCAAAATATCTCTATCTCTCTCTCTCCTAAAATTGTCTCTCTCCTCAAGACTCTCTCAACTCTAAAAAAAATACATCATCCTTTCTTGAATCTATTGGATCTCTATTTATAAGAAATTACATAATGGGTGACAGCTAAGCTGTCCTCTAATTTCGGATATCACTCGCGATAATATCGCAGTAGCTATAATATTCCTTCTCGCAAGCATTGTAACCATCGTCAGTCAATCATGATCTTTTCGTGTTTCTTCAATCGTCAGCTGTTACGTCATTATTTTGTGACACTCGCCAAGTGTTGTTGAAGAACTCGCTGTGACGCTCGCAGAAATGTTGTTAATCTCGCAAGAATATTTCTGTGGCGATATTCTGGTCCTACATCTTGCCTCTTTTTTCTTGAATATTGCTTGAAAAGTAATCTTTAAGAAAAAATCTGTTGTTGTAGTAGTCTTTGATCTTTGTTGATGAAGGAACGAACGAAAGAATACTAGACTTGAAAAGTACGTACTTGCCTCTATTCTTTTGTGAAGTTCCATATCTTTGCTAAGTAAATAAGAAGTATTAACTCTTGAAGTATTCGAAGTATGAAGTATCCTTGAAGAAATATAAGAAGTATCCGTCCTTTAATGAAAGTCATAAGTATTGACTCTGTTCACGCGAAATTATTACTTCATTTTTGGTGAAAATCCTTGTCTATTTTGGAAACGATTCTTGCCGAGAAGATAAAGAACATAAAATGTTTTCTTGGTAATCCACAGTTGCCTCTGTTCTTTATCTATAGAGGAAGAATCCTTGAGAAAATATTAAATGGACGAATTGTCTTTTTTTTTTTCTTATCTTGCCTCTGCCTCATGCGATAAAATAATCATATTCTGCGAAATAACCACATTTCCTGCGAAATTCTGGAAGAGTCTGCGAGATGCTGAATGATTTTGCAAGTTTTTGAATGTGTCTGCGAGATTCTAAATTTTTCTGAATAATCCTGCGAAAGTATGAATAGTGCCGTGATGAATAGTCCCGAATAGTTCCTAGATGAATAGTGCTGAATAGTACTGAATAGTGTTGCGATGAATATTGCTGCGAGATTGTAGACAATCCTCTTGAGAGATTCTGAATAATACTTCTGAGAAATTCTGAACAATACTTTTGAGAGATTCTGAATAGTATTTCTGAGAGATTCTAAATAGTACTTGCTATCTCCTTTGCGATGAGCAAATCTTTCCGGCATTCTTAAAAGAAAATAATTAATTTTGAGATTATTCTATTGGTCTTATTTTGCCTTCCTAGTTAAAGGTCTTATTTTGCCAATTTTTCTTTTTGCGAAAAAATCGCAGGACGTCTTTACATTTGCATGTATTGACCCATTGATATTTCCTTATCCATTTTTCTTTGAATTTACCTTTCGTCATGAAATATCTCTTACAGAAATTTCATTAGGATCCCGTTCTTGTACCTTTGCCAATTTTATTGACAAAAAGGGGGAGAATTAATTGTAATTCACACTACAAATACATATGGTTTTCAGATCATTATGTAAGGGGGAGTGGTTTCCATGTGAGATGGAGTATTGAATAAGTGGGAGTGAAGTATCACCATAGTATTATTGTTAAAGTTGTGATGCAATTGGACTTTGATACTGTGTAATAATACTATGACACTAAATAACAATGATTGAGAACCAATGCTTTTCTCATTGTTATAGCTACGGATTTTCAACAACGATGATACTAAACTTACAACCTTTGGGATCATTTGACTACTTGGAAGTGACGAAGATTTTGAGTATTGTTGAAGATTAGGCATGTGGAATAGGAGCTACAAAGTTTATTTATATAATTTTTGTATTCCATATGTATTAATAGTTTTTCCACTAAAATTGAAAAAGAGGGAGATTGTTAGAGCACTGATCGGTCAAACTCGCATGCGTTGCTATCTCAAGCATGTTTGTCAATCTTAGTGATAAAAACTATATAGTCTTGATTTCTAGTCTACTATAGCTAAGGTCTCGGACTAGGATAGAAAGTGTAGTTGAGCTCAAGAACTCCATGGCGATCATCATACAAGACGAAGGACTACTCAAGGAACCAGTGGATCTTCATCGACTAAAAGGTATGTGGAGACTTGAACTTATCTATCACTCAAAAGTCTATATACTATATCTCCTATCTTGAGACAAAAGTCACTTTACTATATAGACTAAAGATATGCACATGTGACATTTCGAGCTGAGTATATATCGCTTATTTATTTCTCGAAACATGTGTTAGTAAATCTTTCGCTTTAGCCAAGTTCATCTTTGCCTAGTGACGAAAGTCATGTATGTTTCAATCACTTTGAAAATCGCTCTGACGAAAACTAGTTCGTGAAAACAGCTATATGGCGTCATCTGATAATGTTTCAATGATTGAAATGAGAGTTTAGACTATATAACCATTGGGGGATATAAACATTGTTGTGGAAACACATATATGTATAAGCCCTTAATACTTGAACCGGTGTTTGCGAGCTTTGTTGATCAAGTGAAACCGAAACATGAGCATCAACTCAGTCCGCGAACTGGTGTAAGTTCTCGAACCCGAGAATATCTGCTGATTTTGAAGCTCAGTCCGTGAACCCATTCCGTGAACTGACGGAAGTTCTCATCCCGAGAAATTCTGTTGGAGTTTATTAACTTCAACCGGTTAGCTTGAGTCCGCGAACTCAAGAGGTTATGTCTGAAAACGTTGTTCATGAACTTTTTCTTAAATTATTAAGGGATGCTTTTGCAAACCGTGGCTTTATAGTTCATGATTAATGATTCGAGTGAATCACATCGTTTTTGGTTCAATTGTGTCTCTTGTAGTACTTGAGATCTCATAGCAATTGAACAACTCTCTAACTAGTTCATTTGAGTCATTTGGACTAGTTATGGTGAAGAAGAATATGGTTGATATGAAAGTTATCATTTGGCTAACCATTTGGTTGACTAATATTGAACCAACCATTGTACACGTTTGGGTACGATTACACAAACCCAAAAAATGTCAAGTACATGTGTGTATGGAAAGCTAAGTTTTCGATCTAACGGTTGAGAGATATTAGATTGTATCTAATCAGGTTTTCATCTAACGGTAAATATTGAATGCTTTGTTAGCAAGCTAACTGTAGTTGCAGGAAAACCTATACTACACCCTTCACAAGAATTCACAATAATTAACACATATTTGAATATTAAAAACAACGCTTTATTATTTGATTCTCAGAAATGTTTACAAGAAATGGAAGAAATCAAGAATACGACTGTTCTCTTGGATTTTCTCTCTCCTCAAAACTTTCTTAACTCTCCAAAATTCACCTCTCCCCCTTCTGAATCTACTAGGTCTCTTTATATAGGGTAGTCACATAATGGATGACAGCTAAACTGTCCTTTAATTTTGGATCTGACTCGCGGCTTTCTCGCAGAAGTGATTATGCTAATTTTCGCAGATGATATATCCCTCGCAGAATTTTCATGCTCTTCTCATGTTTCAGCTATCGTTATCTACTACGTCATTTTTTGAGTCATTCTGCGACACTCACAGTATGTTGTTGAAGATCTCGCAGATGAATTCACAGAAGTGTTGTAAATCTCGCAAGAATAATATCATGGCGATATTCTAGTCCTACATCTTGCCTCTTCTCATGCCTTTTCTGCGAAGGAGAAAATATCATGAGAAATAAAATGCCGCAACTATTCGTCTTTTCACATTTTTCTGTTCTGACATGTTTCTGCATTCTTTGCCAGATTTTTTACACGTATTTTTCCTTCCATTCAATTCCTGACACGTCCTTTTCAACCGCTACATTCCAACCATTCACGTCTTTTCTCCGCATTGAATACATTTTATCTTCTCAAGTATCTTTACCTTCTATAAATACTTCCTTCATTCTTTTCTCTCATTCTTTTTACTTCTTCTTTTTTTTTCTCTGAAATTTTACTATTCTTCCGTGAATTCCGGATCTGCTGCTGTTGCAATTTTTTCTTTCGATATTTTACTCTTTCAATCTTCATTCCCATACTAAGAAAATGCCCCCAGCTGGTCGTAAATATTTGAAATCTTTTGAGAAAATTCAAAAAGAACTTCAGAACAGAGGTTTTACTTTATCTACCATTGCTGATCAAAACCATAAGGCTGAGCTTTTTGTAAAATTATTTTCTGATCATCCATGTAATGGTGAGAAAATTATAGTCTCGCTAGGTTAACTTGAAGCTGATCTTCCCATTCCTCTCTATGACCTTGATTTTCCTTTATTCTATGAAATACTCGCTCACGAGAAATTCTCGCGGGCAGTATATCAGTTGAGTGGGGATTGCATTCGCCTTATGCTTGAGTATGCTACTCGCGGTGCTGGTAAAGAATCTCGCTACCCTGATACCGCAAAAAATCTTAAATTCAAAGATGTTCCAATTGTTCCTGCAAAGTACACTGTAAAGAATTTATTCGCAAACTATGATATAATCCCCATGAGGAGGGATGCCACTTGTTGGGGTGTCCGCTTACAAAAGAAGGATGATGTTTCTGAAGACAAAGATCTTATGTTGCATATCGATTGGCATCCGGGAAACAATACATCCCCTCGCTATTCCAGTGATGACAAATGGTATATTCTTCCCTTATTATTAGAAGGTCCATACATTTCTGGTTCTCATACTTTACCCGCAAGTCTCGCAAATTACCAACCATGGGCGTTCTGCTGGCCTGAAAAGAATAAGGAGGTATATTCCCTATTTTTTACTTGTTTCTATTTTCATCATATTCTTACATATACGCTCGCTGACTACTCCAATATTTCCAGATGAACAGATTGAAGGCTAGTTACAAGAAATCATGGAAACCTAGTACTTTATTAGCTCTCAAATCACTCACAGATGAGGTAAGAAATATTCTTTTATGATTCTTAACAATATATTGTTGGCTCTATTTCTTACCTTTATCTGTGTTTGAAGGTTATTGAAGAAATAGAACCTATGAAGATCGCGAAGACTAAAGGGAAAAGCGAAGGTTCTTCTTGCAAGGATAAATCTACTGTTCTTCTCAAAGTTCTCATGATGATACTGATAATGATGATTTTGATGCTGATATCCCTTCCGCGAGGGAATCCTCCCCACCCGAGTCTTCTATGTCTCAGCTATCCAACATATTTTCTGACACTATGCTTGGTGTGGGGGATGATGCTCTTAGAGATACATGCCAAGCTCTCGCAAAGGTCTGCGATGCTTCCATATTAATGGGCAATAAATTTCTTCAAGGAATTTCAAGATTAGTGACTCCAAGCCTCTTAAATTCACTAAGCATTTTGGTATGTTTTCATTCCTTCGCCATATTTGTATAATTTCATTTCTTCGCAAGATTTTAATTTATGTTTATCTTGATAATTTTTTGTTTTCTCTCGCAGGCTGGAAGAGCTTCTTTTGTTGTTTCCTCGGACTTGGAGAAAAGGCGTGCATCCTTTCACAAGAAGAACACTGTTCTTCGCAAGAAGAATGAGGAGTTAGAATCTAAGTCTGCTAATATCCACGAGAAGAATAAACAACTAGAGAAGTATCTTTCTCATCAAATGCTCAAAGTATCCAATCTTGAAAGTTCCAATAAACAACTCTTAGGTATAAGAATTTTCCTCTTTTCTCTCATATTTCTACTTTCCACTATTCCTTCTTATTTGATTTACCATTCTCGCAGACATTTATGGTCTCTCTGATGAGGATTCAACCCTTCGTTCTTTTCCCGAACCAATAGATGATGATGCTCTTCTAGAGCTTCTCAATAACTCTTTGAATAATCCTTCCAATGATAGAATTGATTCTTTTTCCATAGATGAAATCAGGTGTAAACTTTGTCTCTTAGAAATTGACCATAGATCTTGTTTAGACATGGCTAAAAAATTCAAACGCTTTCACCACAATTCTAAGGAAGAGATTAAAACTTTAAGGGCCAAGAACAGTGATCTCTCAGATGACAAAGATCGTATATCTAGACAAGGAGCTCAAACTTTAGCGGATTTTCATAAAACCCTTCTTGGAGTCCAAATTGAAAGAGATAGACTTATCTGCGAGAAAAAGGTTTTTGTTGAAAGGGAAAACCAAATTCGTTCCCATCTTCTTATTAATAATGATGATGAATTTTCTTGGGCTGCGAAGATTCTTGACAACGCCAGAACTAACTTATGTGTAGATGTTAGTCTTCATGTTGAACAAGCGGCCTTAATTAAAGACATGATTTCTGAAAGAGAAGGTTGTTAACTGTTCTTCCTCATTAATTTCTTGTCTTTATAGTTTTTTTTTGTTATATACTCGCAGTAGCTGAGAAGAGATATTCTGAAAAAATTGAAGAACTTGAAGACGACAAGGGTCAGCTTGCAATAACCCTTGCTTCTCGCAATGAAAAATATTCAAGATTGAAAAACCAATTAAAGATCACTGCTGCGAATTTTAGTAATATCCTTATTGGTGTTCGCAATGACTCCGTCAAGAAGGTCTGTGATGATCATAACATTTTTCACTCTTTGTATCCTTGCCTCGTGGAAGAAGTTCCAACGAATACTCCAAACCTTGTTATCTCTGACAGTGAAGCCGAAGAATCTGGCGAAGATGAAGGATATAGTGAAGATGATGGTGAAGACGAAGAAGGAGAAAAATCTGGCGAAGATGATGATGGATCTACCTAATTTTGTTTCTCCTTTTTAATCTTCTTATAATATTTGTACATTTATCTCCTTCTTCTTGTGATATTTCTGCGAATTTCTCCATCTTCTAAGATTCCTTGATGTATAGATTTCTTTTGCTTCTATCTATATAAATTAGAAAACAATTCTTTTTTGTAATGTGGTTAATCAACATGATTATTAATTTTTAACTATCTACGTGAATCTTCCATATAAAGATGAATAATAATTTTATCATTCTGTTCATTCCCATACTTGCCTCTTGTAGGAGCAGAATCTCGCAACAACAACGCTCTTGCAAAGCTTTTTGCCATACATGGCAAGTGTCGCAAATAATTACAAGAAACGACAAAATATATGAAGATTTTATCATTACTCGCAAGAATAAGGTGATAGTTCGCAAGAAATATAATAAGAGGGAAAAATCCTGCGAGACATGGAGAAACCTAAGGGAAATGTAGCAGGAACTCGCGAGAAATAAAGAAAGCTTGCGAAAGATATTACCGCAGAACTTAGATCCGAAATTAAGGGAAAGCTTAGCTGTAAATGAGCTGTCATCCACTATGTAATTACCTATATAAAGAAGAGAGCAGGAGAGAGAAAGGGGGATATAATTTTAGGAAGAGAGAGAAAGTTCTTTTGCAGAGAGAAATTTCTAGAGAGAGAAAATGTTATTTCTTTATCATCTTCTTCCCCAAAACTAGATTTAGAATTCTTCCAAGAACTCCATTAATGGAGATTGTAGATGTAAATTAATGTAATTACAAATTATTATAGTGAAGATCCGTGGATGTAGATCATATTGTTCGAACCACGTAAAAATCTTGGTGTTTATTTGTATTTTAGTATTTTTATCACCATTTTTATATGTAGATCTAGGAATTGTTATCAAGATTTGATAAGGGGTGTGTTGTAGGAAATCCTGCAACTACATTTTGGCGCTAGAAACACTACCTGCTATTGGATAAATTAACGAAGATTCAAAGAAATTGGTTACTGTTAGAGTTAGTAATGGAGAAAAGGACACCGACAACACAGTGAAAGCAAGTAAAAGCAAAAGATAAAGATGAAGATGCAAAGTTACGTCGAAAGGATGAGTTTCTACATCAACAGAAAGGGACAAATCTCTTCTCACTTTTCTTATTCTTTGTTTCATTTTTTGGATCTGTGAATTCCAAAACGAAAATTGGAAAAGATTAATTTTTATGAAACCTAAAATTTGTTTTCTGAAGAAGTTTGCTTTATTACGGAATTTAAAAATCTTTTTTCTATGAATTTGTAGTAAACAAGGTTCATTAAACAAGCATTAAACAAGCAAAGATCAAAGAGCAAAGACTACATTCGATCAACAAGCATAAATAATAAATTAAGAGCAAGGTTCATTTTAAGCAAAGAGCAACAGTATAACGAAGAAAAGAGCAAGCATTAAACAAGGTTCATTTTATCTTTCAACTAAATAATAAATTCACAGTAACATTAGATTTGCAAGCAATAGTATTAGACTTGCGAACCAAAGGTTGATTGACAAATTAAGAGAACATTCACAAATGGGAGAATGAAGAGAACGTGATGGACAAAGCGTTACAAAAGTGAGGAAGCCTTGCGATATTATATAGCGGGAGGGTGTATCTCTTATATATTTCTTAAGTTTGTGCTGCGACATTTACCGCAGCAATAAAAGTACAAAGGTGTTTAATGCCGCAACAATTAAAAGTCAAAGGAAATACAAGGGACGTACCATTGCTTCTTTGATTTTCGATATAATGAGTTTAAGGGTGAGTTAATAAGGAAGCAAACACAAGTTATTAACATCAGCTTGCGAATAAAAGGTTAGATGGCAACCACAGGAGAAGAGTGCTTAATACAGCCACAACTTACTATCAAGAATGTTGAAGCTGTGAAGACGTAAAATGTACACATGTGAAGAAACAATGACAATAAGTAAGAATTGTGTATATTCAGCTGTATGAAAAAAGTCCATGCAAAAATGATGGTATTCATCGGTCATCAAAATATATCTGCGAATACAAAAAGTATAACTTATTCACTTCTGCGAAGAATCAAATAAACCCATTGAAGTCTAACAAGTCAATACGTATATTCAGCATTTTGCGAACAACACAAGTTCTGCGAATGATCAACACAAGTTGCGTAAAATGCAAATTCTGTGAATAATCAGCTAAACACAACTATTTCATTTTTGCGAATGATCAGCACAGTTGAAGTAATGAACTCACCATTTTTGAGCGCAAGGGAAAGGTAGCTATATCGAGTATCAATAGATTTTCTGTTCACAAGTGCAGAACTGAAGCTGCTGTTAGAAAATATTTCGTTGATGCTGGGACAACCAAAGTTGATCAGTTGGTTTACAACATCTACTGTTAAAGCGAAAGAATATCAATATACCCATGAACAACATTGCGAAGAAATAGCAAAGAACAACTAAAGGCAAACGTTTATCTAAAGGACTATATGAGAACAAGAGGGACATATTGAGATGAACATATATGACAGCTCAGTATCAAAAGGGAATTTAACAGAGGGGCATAAATTTGATTCGGCAAACGAAATCTCAACGACGATGCCGCAGCTCCAGTGATCTTTCACTAATATTGCACCAGTAGACTTGGTTTGCACAACTTCAAGTTGGTAAAAACAGGAGGGAGCTTTCACTACTAACAAAGGAAGAACCTAACAAGTGATCACCAAAGAAGAGTGGTGGTGAATAGTCGTCACCAACAGTTCGCATACATGATACAGTTCGCAGTTAAAAACAGTTCACTTCGTAAGAATAGCTCAGTTCGACTCAATATCCAGTTTGCATTCAACTCAATAATCTAATTTTGCTTGAGAAGTTAATGGATCCTGTGAAGAACAAAGAAAGTAAGGGCAGAGATGGAGGAGTTGCAGCCGTCTAAACAAATAATTAAATCCACCAAAGGCAAGTTATCATCATTGCTCGTCAAGATAATACCAACGTCAGAGAAGTAATAAAGTTCAAGCGAAGAACAACAAGAATCCATTCTCATCAGTGATATATAGCACATGCTACTATCACTACGATAAATGAAGTTGCGGCAAATAGCACAAGTGTTGCGAATAAGTTTTGCGATAAAATAAAAATAGGAGAAGAAGAAAATACGAAGGGGAAAATTATGAAAATAATGGTAAAAATACAAATAAGTTTTGCGAATCTCACCGCAACAACACAAACAGAAACTGGCACAAATGGTCAGGGATTTGCATTAGGAGTTAGTGTTCGCGTGATCAATTTTCGCTGTGTTCATAATTTTTCAAACTTTTTGAAACTACTGCTAAAGAGAAAGGAAGAATAAGAGAATGAAAATATGTGTTTCTTTCACGAGGACAAAGACGCACAGTTGGTAAAGGGCGCAGAGAACAAACATCATTTCGCATGTTCGAATCTCACCGTGCTCGTACTTTTTACAACTTTTATTTCGTACTTTTATTTTGTTTCTTTCGAATAAAATATTTGTTGTGTTGTTCGTAACTTCACATGTGAATGGTGGTTATTTCGCAAGCGCATGAGAAGGGTGGTTATTTCGAAAGTTACTTAGATCATTTCGTAAGGGCATTTCACAAGAAGAAAGCAACTCATATACTTCGCAAGAGACAACATCAAACCGAAAAAGATAAGTACCATTTCCTTGAATATTTTATTTACAGAAGATAAAAGATTTTTGATTTTATTTACCTAAAGCGATATACTCGTAAGATTTCTAAAAATTTCTGAGATTTACAAACATTTCAAAGATTTTTTATTAGATTGGCAAAAAGCGATACAATCGCAGGATTCAAAATTTTTCAAAAGATTACACTAAAGAATTCATCGCAAAAATTTAAAGATCTCAATAGTTTATAAAGATTTCTGTAGACGCGATATAATTGAAAGATTTCAAAAGATTTTACAGAAATTTTATTTTATAAATGATATTATGAGAATGAAAACAGAAATGAAAGAATAAAGAAATGCGAATAAAATTTCGCAAGAGAGAAATGCAATTGCATAAGATGGCGGAATTATCGCAAGAAATGAAAGAATAAAGAAATGCGAAATTATCGCAAGAATCGCAAATAAAATTTCGCAAGAGAGAAATGCAAATGCATAAGACGGGCGCAAATCGCCTAAAAACATATAAAAATGGGACGAACCTTTGTGGCGTACACCCTAGTTCGCGGATTCTATTCCGTAAGAGGAAATATCCTTAAAGTGCCTCATAATGGGGGTATCTCTTTGCATGACTATGGGAAAGGCTATACCGCTGCTGGAACCTAGTCATGGAGATTTGGGATTATAGAAAATCCATCCGGGAGAAATAACTTGGATTCTCAATTATATAAGGTTATACCCTGGTTGGGCGCCCGAGAGTTTCTCCTAAGGAATGCAAAGTATGATCAAGGAGCCAAGGTACACGGTTGAGCTGTGGGTGCCAGGGATGGATGAACCTACCCTGGCCATCCATGGCAAGTCTTGGCTACGATGTGTTCGGCCCGAAGAAAACCCCACTTAGGGTGCAGTCTTGTAACTATAAGCCATATAAGGCATAAAGAACAAGGCTGCGAAAACAACTGGTTGTTGGCAGAACCAGATGGGAAAGTGCTAGTCTTGTATGGCCGATGTATAATCCTTGAAGGGGAAACCGGGGGGAGAGATAAGGACGATACCCTCCATTAGGGAGATGTGTATCAAAAAAGACGGCAATGTCATGGGACTTTAGAATCGCAAGAATATTTAGGCCCGTCATATTGTCGCGTGACACAGACAGCAATGTCATGGGACTTTATATTCGCAAGAATATTTAGGCCCGTCATATTGCCGCATAACTGGCCAAAAAGCCTAAAGAGAAATGTTAAGATGAGATCAATGGGTTTTTGCGATAAGATCAAAAGAGGAGATAAATGAAATCAATAATAAGAGGATATAAATCGCAAAGACGTCCTGCGATTTCATCGCAAAGACGGCAATGTCATAAGTCTTAAAAAGCAAAGAGAGATTAATCTCACAAGATGGCTTAGATTTATCATATTGTCGCAGAGATTAAAATTAAATGATAAGACAAGAGCAATGGATTATTACATATAAAAGTAAGAATGTCATGCGATCTTGTCGCATACAAGTGGCATAATAAGACCTTTAACTAGGAAGGCAAAATAAGACCACAAGAGAGGTTATACCTACAAGCGTATAACAGATTGCTAACGACTTTATATTAGTCTTATTTCATTTATCATATTGCAGATCAATAACAAGAGGCAAGTATGGGAATGCATAGAACGGTAATGTTGTAATTCAATCATTATATGATAAATTCTTCATCAGAATATGATAAATTCATGAAAGATAGTCAAAGATTGATACTTATATTAACCATATGGCAAAAAGAGATTTGTTTCTTTGTCTTTTAATAATACGCAGATAGAAGCGAAAAGAATTTATATATATTGAAAAATACCAAAAGTTGATGAAATTCGCAGAAAATTACAACATGTTGCAGAAAAGAACCGCAAAGAATAAAGAATCGTAAAGAAGAAAGAGAGAAATTCGCAGGAATTTATAATTTGTCGCAGAAAAAAGTCGCAAGAAAGAAAGGGATAAACACACAAGTTTTTCAAAAAGAAGATCCAAAAGAGGAAATAAGACCACTAGAGAAAACGAAAATAAACTTGCGAAGATGATCATATTGAAGGAATAAACAGTGGAGAAAATAACAATGAGATACAATGAGCTAGAAAAATGAGGCACAAGACAATGAACCTGCGAGAATAAAGAGGAACGCATTCACTAGAGAAAAATACAAAGAAATGGAGAATGGAGGCAATTTAAAGCTACATCAATTTTACCGCGGCGAAATGAGCTAAGTAACACAAACATTAGCTATACAGTGCAATAGATAAGCATTCTCATCATACAAGCATCATACTCGCATTATAAAAGCATTGCATAAGCATTTCATGGCATAAGCATCGCATATACATTTCATAACATAATCATTACATAAACATTATATTCACACAAGTATTTTACAAAATTTTACAGAATAATACCTTGAAATTTCGCAGGACTATTCATATTTTGATCCACTATTCACAACACTATTTGCGACACTATTCATAATTCACAACACTATTTGCGACACTATTCATAATTCACAACACTAGTTGCGGCACTATTTGTGACACTATTCACATGACTATTCATAATTCACAACACTAGTTGCGACAACATTCATAATTCGCAGCACTATTTGAGTACTATTCATAATTCGCAGAAATGTTCAGAAAATCGCAGAAATATTCAGAAATTAGCAGGGTTATTAATAATCACGCAGACTCATTCATAAATTCGCAAATTCACCCAAAATTTCGCAGGAATTGTGATTATTTCGTAGAATGTGATCATTTTCTTAAAGTGATTATCACTTGAAGCAGAGGCAAGATAAGAATAAAGAAGCAATTTAATCATTCAACATTTTCTCATGGATTCTCCTTCATAGATAAAGAACAGAGGCAACTATGGATTACCAAGAAAATATTTTATGTTCTTTATCTTCTCAGCAAGAATCATTTCCAAAATGGGCAAGAATCCTCACCAAAAATGAAGAAATAATTTCGCATGAGTAGAGGCAATGTTTCTTATTCAAAGACATGTACTTCTTATATTTCGAGGATTGAGTATTTCTTCTATTTCTTCTAAGATACTTCATACTTCTTATACTTCTTCAAGGATACTTCACATTCTTCATACTTCGCAAGATGATACTTCTAATTACTTCGCAAAACTACGGAACTTCGCAAAAGAATAGAGGCAAGTATATACTTTTTAAGTTTGGTATTCTTTCGCTTGTTCCTTCGTCAGCAAAGATCAGAGACTACTACAACAACAAATTTTTTCTTAAAAATTGCTCTTCAAGCAATATTCAAGAAAAAAGAGGCAAAATGTAGGAGCAGAATCTCGCAACAACAACGCTCTTGCAAAAAAATTTCCATACATGGCAAGTGTCGCAAATAATTACAAGAAACGACAAAATATATGAAGATTTTATCATTACTCGCAAGAATAAGGTGATAGTTCGCAAGAAATATAACAAGAGGGAAAAATCCTGCGAGACATGGAGAAACCTAAGGGAAATGTAGCAGGAACTCGAGAGAAATAAAGAAAGCTTGGGAAAGATATTACCGCATAACTTAGATCCGAAATTAAGGGAAAGCTTAGCTGTATATGAGCTGTCATGAGCTGTCATCCACTATGTAATTACCTATATAAAGAAGAGAACAGGAGACAGAAAGGGGGATATAATTTTAGGAAGAGAGAGAAAGTTCTTTTGCAGAGAGAAATTTCTAGAGAGAGAAAATGTTATTTCTTTATCATCTTCTTCCCCAAAACTAGATTTAGAATTCTTCCAAGAACTCCATTAATGGAGATTGTAGATGTAAATTAATGTAATTACAAATTATTATTGTGAAGATCCGTGAATGTAGATCATATTGATCGAACCACGTAAAAATCTTGGTGTTTATTTGTATTTTAGTATTTTTATCACCATTTTTATATGTAGATCTAGGAATTGTTATCAAGATTTGATAAGGGGTGTGTTGTAGGAAATCCTGCAACTACACCTCTGTTATTCATCTGCAATATGAAAGATTGATCAGATTAATGTTGAATAAAATCTGTTTGTAAATTTTTCCTCAACCTCTGCGTAAATGCTGCAGGTCATGTATGCATAGTCTCATGATCTCTTGTGGTCTTATTTTGCCTTCCTAGTTAAAGGTCTTATTTAGCCACTTTTTATTTTTGGCGACAAAATCGCAGGACGTCCTTACATTCGCATGTAAAAACCCATTGATCTTGTCTTATCCTTGCCTTTTCAATTTATTGCGACAATATGACATGCCTAAGTTCTCTTACTAGAACAAAGCCCCATGACATTGTCGTCTTTCTATGAAATCGCAGGACGTCTTTATACTTACATATAAAAACCCATTGATCTCATCTTAACTTTTTCTCATGGCTTGTTACCTCTGTAAGGTATTTTTCACGTGACAATATGACATGCCTAAATGTTCTTGCAAACCTAAAGCCCCATGACATTGCCGTCTTTAGACACTTATCATCTCCCTAATGGAGGGTGCATCCCTTATCTTCCCCCTGGTTGCCCCTTCAAGGAGTGCACATCGGCCATACAAGACTAGATCCTCCCATCCGGTCTTAACAACAACCAGTTGTTTTTGCAGCCTCTTTATCCTTTTTGACTATATGGCTTATAGTTACGAGACTGCATCCTAAATGGGATTTTCTTCAGGCCGAGTGCATTATATCCAAGACTTTCCAAGAATGGCCAGGGTAGTTTCGTACGCCCCAGGCACCCTTGGCTCAACCGTGTACCTCGGCACCTTGGTCATATTCTGCACTCCTTAGGAGAGACCCTCGGTCGTCCAACTAGGGTATAACCTTATATATATAGTTGGAAATCCAAGGTACCTCTCCTGGATAGGTATCTCTCATGGAGATGGACCCCAGCTCTCAATGACTCAAGTTCCAGCAGCGGTATAACCTTATCCCTAAGCCATGCAAACACATACCCCCTTATATGACGTACTTTAGGTCTTACATTTTCCTCTTGCAAAATTTTATTCGCGAACTAGAGTGTACGCCATAAAGGTTCGTCCCATTCTTATGTCATTATTCTTTGATTATCTGTTTTTTGCATTTCAGCTCTTGTATGATTTTTCAGTTTCATCTTTTTCATTGAAACGAAATATTCTTTTGAAATATTTTCTTCAACAAATCATTCATACATTTCTTAAATTTCACGATTTGAGAAATTTTATCTTTCTACTTACTATTTTCTACTTCTGCATTTTTGTTATGCTTTGCTATTTTCTCTCCATCTGCGAGGCGCTCGCCATCAATATCTTTTAGTGTCCGTTGACTTTGAAACATTCCATCTTCTCGCTGTTCTATTGTATCAACCATTAATTTGTCACTTCTTGCCTTCTGTTTGATGTTATGCTTCCAATTTCTATTCCTCGCAGCTCTTTCTTCACAAGATTCCATGTCAATTTCATAGAACTTTCTTCCTTCAATCCAATCTCCCTTTATAACTCCAACACCGCTGGGATGAGAAAACTTAATTCACTAGTGATAAGTTGATGCTACACCTAGAATCCCATGTAACCATGACCTGCCAATTAAGGTGTTATATGGTGATTCTATGTCAACAACACAAAATTGAACTTTGGAAGATAGCCCCTTTAGTTTTTTCCCCTTTGGGCTTGTTTGCAGTACCATTGAAACCATAGATCTTATAGGTTGACGGTATCAGATCCTCGTCTCTTCCACCCATGGTTTTGTAAGTATGATAAAATAAGATATCAACTGAGCTTCCAGTATCTATTAGAACTCTGTTAATGGCCCAAGAATCTTCAGTTTCGACGTCATCATTTTCTTCATATTCTTCTTCTATTTATTTTGGATTTATTTCTAATCTTACCACCAGTGGGTTGTCATGCATCTCGCCAGGCTCTGGTACTTCTTGTAGTGAAAGAAATAGTTTTCTTTTGCTACTCCTCTAATGGCGAGTCTCTCGCAATATTCATTATCTCTCTTCCATCCGCGTCTCTCGCGAAGACTCTTCTTAGAACGTTTTCGTGGAAATCCTCAATAGTCTTGTATGAATGTATGATGGAATTACAGAACAAATTCTTCGCCTTGGCTCCAACCTCTATCACAAATGTTTATGCTCCTTTTTAAGTATTCACTCTGCGAATATTTGGTGCTGGTGGTAACTACTGAGATTTCAGATGTCCTATTAAAAAATGATTTAACTTTCCTTGATCAATCATCCTCAAAATTATACTTTTTACATTCCTGCAATCATTTATTGAGTGACCATGAAAATGATGGTAAGGACAAAATTCTTGATTTAGATTATTTGGATGTGGCTCTTTCCCCATATTCCACGGTGATGGTATATTTTCCATCAAAATGATAGCTTCACAAATTTTCTCTATACTAGC
>JAJJWX010002291.1:0-22960 GCA_023529315.1 Papaver bracteatum
AACAAAGGTTTTGAGAAGTTCTCATAGACAAGCTACCCTTTGTGGGGGTCATCTTTTTTTGGAGGATAACTAGTAGAGTAGTAGTAGAAGAAGAAGCCGATGTTAATCAAATTGAGTTTATTAATGATTATAATAACATTGAAATGCTGCTCTCGTTTAACATTCACAATGAGAAGATTCAGTTCATTCGGTTCCCAGCTGAATGTACGCTATCCCCTGTGAATGAGCATCAATATATTGAGGTTGATCATCATCTTCTGGAGTTTAAAGGATATCCTTGTGTCGCACGTTCTGAAAAGATAATGGTAAGCAACAGGTTTCGTCACCTTCGCCGTCATCAATGTAGCGATCAAAGAACTTTTTGCCGTTGTCGTTTTAAGGTACGTCTGTATATACTGAAGGACAAGGTCAAACAAGTATGGGAAAAGGGGGAGACTTTCGATATTCAAATGAAGGAGGAGGGTTTACCAGCAGCTCCCTTCTGTTGTTACTTTGGCACTACTACTGCTACTAATTCTACTACTAGTACTACCGTTCCTACGCGTATGCTAAGTTTCTCTGATCAGATGTTATTGTATTGGTTTGATGGGGACTGTCTTATATTCTACAATTTGCAGATGAAACATCTTAAGGTCGTAAAGTGCTCCAGCTCTTGTAATAAGCAAAATCGTTTCATTTTCAAAGTTAGGATGAAAGGAATCTCCGCAAAGAGCAGTATTGGTGAGGATGACAATCCTTATTGTCCGTACATGGATTATCAGCTGCATGCTCAAGTGGAAAATATCCTTTCTCTGAAAACCTTCATTCCAGAAGGAGACACTAGTAACTTCGAAGGTTTCGATGATTACGGCCAGTGCATTAAAGATAAGCTACCTGCAGGAGTGGTGAGTACGGGCAGAACTTTAGAAACAGTAAGATATTATCCTTTCTATAGTTAGTTTGTCCTGTTTATCGACTTCAGTAATGGTGGCCAATACACTATTTATGTTTTTATTTCTTTCTTAATGATTATTACGTCTTAGAATGAATAGACAATGCAATTACTTGTATATGCTCAGAAAGTTTTAAATCATTCACTCAAGGAATCACATTTCACTTAGTTTATCCCGTGTTTCTGAGTTCCATTGTGTTTCAATCTAGGCAAGTTGGTGTTGTCGTGGTTGAGAGGCCTAACTTTAGGTTGCTCAGTTACTTTTTGCACTTCTATGTTATTCAGTAAATCCAGTGGTTTGTTACTGTAGCAGATATCAGCTAGCCGTTTCAATGAATATGAGTCCTAAATTATGATTGTGTGATAATTTCGCTTGTGCATATTATTAGTGACTAAAGAATTAGTCATGTATCTGGTTAAGATGTATCACCATCTAAGTTCAGTGAGAAACTAGATTTCACTAGGGCTGTTAGATCTTTTTTGTGATTGGTTAGTAGTTAAAAATATGATGTTGATGAGTTTCAAACTCAGGTCATTGTGATTAATCTCTTAAAAGGTGCCCTTCACAAGCTGATGTTTTAAAGTTCTTATATGGGGGACTGAAAAAGGCGTATCTGTCAAATCGAACGGCTCTCTAAGGACGAGGCAACAAGAATATCTGCTTGTTTTCAATGATGCACTCAGTATATGTTTTTTTTGCTGATGTGTTGTCTACAGAGCTCTGTCCTTCTTTCAAATTGACGGCGTCCTGGAAGAAGATATTTGGATTAGATCTGCATTGCGTATCCAAGTGACTGGAAATATGGCTTTTAGATTGCGTAATAGAAGTTTCAGGTGATGTTAAAAAAAAGCAAAAATTACTTTAACATTCTTTCCTGCAACTGAGAGAAGTATGCGGCATTTATGCTGTTTGAAGGAAAAACCGTCCTGCACTTGCTATTCATGGCAGGGAAGGTAAATCTGAACCTTTCTGCACTTGTTCTTAATTGACCAAGTAGTGTAAAATAAATGTCATGTTGTTGTAGAAAACCATCCTTTCTTGCATCAGTAGCTTATTTTGGTCTACTTCGCTTCTCTCAGGTATGTGTAATGTTTTTTCTCTTTGTAAGGCCATACTTCCTATTTGGATTTGTATATTGTCATATCAGATAACTGCATATCTGACTTTGAGCCTCCATTCTTAAGAGGATGCGTAGAACAAGAAGCTAACCGTCCATGGCTGACCCCAAAATGGAAGTTGGAAATGTTAACAACAAACATTTCGTACTAGGAATATTATGAAATCTGATTTTTGTTAGTGTTCGGAAGTGCTTTAATGAACTTCTATTTATGGTACGTTTTACTTTACTTGTTAATTCATATTCCAATTACTAAGTTCAGCAGAAGATCTATGAAGTTGGTAGATTATGGTGGTTACAGAATGAAGGGAACTAGGTGGAAGCAGGACTATGATTCTCAAGTTCTGAGTTTCTTTAATCTTGGTAAAAAAAAAAGGATTAGATTCAGTTCTATCAGGGAACGTTTACTCCTGACAATGGGTATGTTCTATTTTGTTGTGATGGTGTAACTACCGTAAATCCTGGTAAAATGCTGCAGGGAATCATAATTGTCAGGTGGTAGGTACTGTCTCTGGGGTCTGGGGGTAACTACAAATTAGATAGCTGAGGGTGATGGCAGTATCCTTGGGATGCAGCAAAATCATTGTACATTCTGATTCTAAATCTGTTGTAGGATATTTTAAGAGCGGAATGTTCATCCATACAAGATGGTTGAAGGCTTGCAATTTCTTATCTGACATTCATTATGTGAATTTAATGTTTCAGCTGACTTACTAGCAAAGAATGGGTCCAGATTATGCCTTGGGGAAGTTGTGCAGCATTCTAGAAATCCTCGCTCTGTTTTCCAGAAAAGTGATAGCAACACTATTTTAGAAATGGAGGGAGCAGTATTTTTGCTTGACTTGTTATTTGGCTTTTCTACATGTAATTCATTTTTGCTTTTTTTGCGGGTTTTTTTGTACACGTCTTGATTTTTCAGTAATTTATAGAAATGTGTGATTCAGTCAGAAAAAGAAAAAGGGTCATACCCATATGAAATTGGAGCTTTTTCACCTCATATGTTATGTCTCTACAACTCTTATTTGTCATTCTTTCCTGTTCTTTCATTTCATATGATGACCCAGCAAATTGCAAAAAAGAAGCTAGGCCAAACTTCTTTTGGGAAACTTAGGGGGAAACCCAAAAAAAAAAATATTCTCATTGTCAGGCCCACAATTAATTTTTAGTATTGTGATACCCATAATTATATGAAATTATTAGGGAATCAATACATAATTAGGGAATCAATACATAATTCGTTATGCATACTATCTTTTCAGGCATAACTCGTTATACAAATTTAATTTTTCAGGGGTATAATTGGAAGCGCAATTTGGACATAACATATCTAAAAATCCGCCTTAGAATTTTACAAATTTTATATCGTTGGAAATCTTTTAAAAGAGCTACGCAACGAGTACAAACAAGAATATTAAAAAAAAAAAAATTCACGAAAAAATCGGAGGTGATCCTCACTTTAGGCAAAATGTTCGAAAAATTGATACATAACCATTATGCAGCCACCAAAAAACGATGCATAACACATTCTGCAGACGCATAACAAATTATGCAACCATTTTCTCCACTGCATAACAAATTATGCATTTGATAACAAAGTTATGCATCTATAACAAGTTATATTACCATTTTTTGGTTGATTTTAGCGCGTACATATAAAAATTGATGCATAATGCATTATGCAATCATATTTTCGGATGCATAACAAGGTTATGCATCAATTTTCAAATGCATAAAATATTATGCAACAATTTTCTCAATGCATAACGCATTATGTAAATCATATTTTCGGATGCATAACAGGTTATGCAACAAATTTTATAGATGCATAACATGTTATGCAGATATTATTGTAGGTGCATGACAAGTTATGCAGTCTTATTTTTTGTTGATTTCAATACTAAAAAAAATAGTAGCTGCATAATGTGTTATGCAAACGTTCTCTGGACTGCATAAAAAGTTATGCAACAACTTTCGTAGATGCATAACCGGTTATGCATCCATTTTCATAGTTGCATAACAAAATATTCAACAATTATGACCAACACCAACACCAATACATCCATAATAAAAACAAAAAACAAAAAATCTAAGATACACCTTCATCTCAGGAGTTCATACTTCATAGTCCATAGCCTCACATAGTGGGTCCAACTATGCATCAAAATGTGGAAGCTTGACATCCGTAGATGTTTCCCACGTGTAGTCCCACCCATTACATGCCATCACCGGAAAATGTTAACCCAAAACAACCCCAGTTCAGTTCCAAATTTGAGCTACAAAACCACCCAAGCTCAGCATCTTCCCCCCGTTCTTGTTGCTGTTAAGATACTCTCAAAAACCCACAAAATCATTCACGCAATTCATGCCAGCAACAGCTTCAATTCTTCCCTTTCCTAGGTTTAAAATTCCAGCAAATTCACTACGTTCTTCCATCAAAGAGGATGAGTCTGCTTTTGGCTCCTCTAAACTATACTTAAATCAGTTATAAGGTTTCTGCCATTTTTGTGAGAGAGAATAAGCTAAGATTCAAGTATATTGGCTTGATGTCGTTGAGGGCATTGTGTTGCTGTTATGGTTGCTTGCCAATCATACCAATGATAATTACAGATAACAAAGATGGCAGTGATGCTATCTACCGTATAGTGCCTGAAACGGTGCATAACAGTACAAAAACACCAGCAGCTAATTGCTTTTGCTACGAGTTCAGAAAATCAATTGAACGAACTCCAAAACAATTAATTAACGAAGACTGAGACTGAAACCTCATTACTTTAAAACCAAAAAGAAACCCTTCGAAACAGTAAAGGAAATCATATAGAAACCTCAAATTGAATCACAATCCCATAATTGCATCAATCAGATCTAAAAAATATTTTTTATCAAGAGATCGAGATTATAAACCTTACTGATTCCGCATCTCTCCTTTATAAACCATCAGGATTGTTATTACCACCACGATGATTCTTGTTCGTTTCTACCGAAATCCAACTCGATTTAAGATGATTTTTGAAATTAACAACAGCAGAACTATGGATCTGATCATCGATGTTCGTCTCAGCAACTAAACGAAGAATGGCGAGACTGAAATTAGGTTTATCAAATGCTTCTGATAAGTATGATTCAGCTTGTCGAAACTTCGTGAAAAAAGAACCATCGTTATTTGAGATCTGAATTTCAGAAATTATGGGTGTTGGAATAATTTTTTCCCCAAAAATTGGGTGCGCGCCTTCAGTTTTCTGTCCGTGGGTTTCTCTGTGGAGAAATCTGATAGAATGGGTCTCCATGTAGTTTTCACACTTCTTTTTCCTCTCCCTGAATCTCTTCTCATCTTCCAAGCCAACAGCTCATTCTTAACAGAATCAGCTTGCATTACCCAAGACTGATCAAAACTCGCAGCATTACCAAACTAAGCCCATCATGGGGAGAGCAATGGAAGCGCATAGCCATAGGATACAATCATACAAGTGCCAAGTAAAGAACGTTATTTTAGGGACCATGGTTTTTTTGGGGGACCATGATTTTTTTGGCATAAATTCGGTTAGTTGCAAAAAATATTTTTCCCAACCGAACATAAGTTCGGTTTAGTTGCAAAAAACATTTACCAACCGTGGTTAGTTCCGAACTGTTAGTTAGTTGTTAAAACTTTTTCCAACCGAATTGGTTAGTTCGGTTAGTTGCAATAAACTTTTACCAACCGAACTGGTTAGTTCGGTTAGTTGCAAAAACATTTACCAACCGAACAATAGTTCGATTGGTTGCAAAAAAACATTAATTCGGTTGCGTCGCAAAAAATATTTCCCAACCGAACCTTAGTACGGTTACGTCGCAAAAAATATTTCCCAACCGAACATGTCGCTAGGAAAAAAAATTCATGGTCCCCAAAAAACCATGGTCCCCAAAATAACGTTCCAAGTAAAGAAGAAGATGAAGATCCATTTAGTGTATTGCAAGATGATACGCTTGACGAACTTTGACTGATAAAGCCATAGGATACAATCATACAAGTGCCAAGTCAAGAAGATGTTGCAAGCCCAACTGCTTCCATTACACTTTTTTTTGAAGCAAGCCCAACTGTATCTCATGGGTGTAAGGGCGTTCCTGGAAAGTAGAAATTCTTTTCCTTAATAAAATCATAATTAACTTTTGGTGTTTTATCCAATAATTAATATCAATCTCCCTTATAAAGCACAGTTTGGCTAACTTAGCCTATCTGAGTGGTGGCTAGGATTTATTCTAGACAAAGATAAATCTACGGTCGTGGTTGTGCAGACCACACCCTCAACTCGCACGTGTAAGTGATGGCCAAGATTTCATATCCCAATTGATAAATCTATGGTTGTAATTTGTCCCATAAAAATAACATTTAATGACCCATTAATGGAAATCTAATATAATAAATATAGTAAATGATTAATATAATAAATACTTAACTAATTAGTGTTCGACACTAATTGATATTAAATGATTTATTAATTGCTCATAATAATGTTTGTTCACTAATTGCTCATAATAAATAATTTATTAATTTATTCCACTATAAAATTTCTTTTAATCAAATTAATAAATTTGTATTTCTTCTATTAATAAATAATTTTGATAAAAAAAGAAAAAATATCAATAGATATTAGTTACGATAGTAGGTTGTGGAAGCGGTGGCGAAGGTCCAATGAATCACTAATCTAATAATATCAAAGTAGATATTAGTTACAAACGAGTTAAGCCCTATAAACACATAAATAACCACTAATCTAATGAACAAGTACAAGAGACTGGATCTTAGGTAACTCATATAATGGACCACTTTATGTTTTGTTTATGCAATCCCATTAAGAAAAATCAATACTAATACTTTGTTACTTCACTTTCTTATTATTATCATCAAGAATATAAAGCACAGTTTGGATAACTTTGCTTATGTAAGTGGCGGTTCAAATTTTTCCTCACAAGAGATAAATCTAGGGAGGTAATCGTTTGTCATAGGAGATGGTTGTGATTGAGATTAGAAATGCATCTAATGGACAAAAGTTATCATGTCATTAAGGTTCCATAATTCTTCATAATAAATAGTCTATTAATTAAATATCAAACTAAAAAACATAATATATAAATTATTCTACGAATGATGATAATAAAAGTATATTTTTATTAGCTAATACTTAGAATTAGTTCGGTATTGCTGCGTGCTTTAAAAAAGTGCTTTTCCGATGTACGTTATTGTGCGAGCTATTATAAAAAAACGATTGGTTTAGATGTAAGTTATCGTGAAGTAGCTTTATAAAAAAACAATTGAATAGTTGTGATTATAAACTAAAGCTAAAACTATTTTAAAAAATGTACATATCTACGAAAATATCATGTTCAACTATAGTTAGTTAGAAAATGACAAAAGCGGAGACATATTTATGAAAATTGTCTATTCTATGTTATAGTGTGTAAAGTAAATTTTCTACTATTAGAAGCATTACACATGTAATATTAAATTTACTAATTAGTATTATTACTAAAATGTATTATTTTTCTAAACCACTTTTTAAAAATCCATAATCTCTTAATATTTATCGTTGAAAATAAAATTATATTTTAGTGATACGATATAACATAAAATCTAGTTTGAAAATAAAAAATAATTATCTTTAAAGAATATAAAATATAAAAAATAAAAATTGGTGATTATATATAGATTCAAGGATAATTGTTGTCAGTTATAAACAAAATGGGATATAATTGGAAAATAAAATATGAAGCTAGGGTGAACTATAGCTTCTGCTTTTGAAGCTTTTAAAAGCTCCTTCTCCCCACTTTACAAATTGATAAATTTTGGAAGTGTACACTTTATGAAATCTTTAATAAACACTAAGATGAAAAAATATTGCTATCAAAATACATTTTTTGAATGAAAAAAAACAGCACCAAACTTAGTTAAATTGGCTAACAATTATATAAGTGGACCATAATGACGGTGGCAAGTATTAGTGCCCAGTGAGTAGTTTCGCATCGCCTCACATATTTCTTGATAAATGGTTTAACGTTATTTTTATTCAATGATGATGGATAGCAGAGTTTATTTTTAGTAGAGCTTATTGTTATTAGGTTAATTACTTAATGATTTGACTTACTAACTAATCATGATTTTATTATTTTTATGCAACAAATAACCTCACATTTGGAGGCATAATGTCGTAGAATGTAATGGCCTGCCTTCTACCGATAATTTCCTTACTAAGCCACTGCATTCATCTGATAGTATTGAGTTTTCAATGGTAACTGATGCGTTCATCTAGCAGCATCTTCTTAAGAGGTCACCATCCCATGATTACTCAATACCGAGCATGCTTAACTATAAATATTTTTCGCCAACTACGAAGCCAATTATGCTGAAAAGGTCTCGGTGTTAGCAAATGACAAACCATTACCTCTATTCCAACTTAATTTGAGTCTTCCTTCCTGGTACGGAATATGTTCAATTCTAGACTCGGCATTTTTTCTAACTCATGAGACTCGGAATATGTTCAATCCGTCAAGCATACTCTTTCGCCCTCGACATGTAACCCGTGTTTGACTCTAATACCATTTTTAAGGACCTGATCTTTGCCAATATTGTTCCCACTTAGTCATTGTGGTTATCCGATAGCGTGGGATTTTCAACTAAAACTGATGTGGACATCCATTAGCAGTTTTCGGGAGGTAGCCCATACCTAGATTACTCTCGCCGAGAACCCACAAATTCAGTGATTTTTACCAACTCTGGATCCAACTATGTTGAAAAGGCCACAATGTTACGAAAGGACAAGCCATTACCTATATTCCATTCGGTAAACTCATCCTGCCAAATTGAATTGCGTACATAATATTTATGGGAATTTTGAAAAACTAGAACTACATCGTATGTGGGTAAAATGATTACCATCGGAAATGACTTAACATTTTAAAGTATAATATGTTAAGTGAATGAATTAGATTTTAAGTATGTCATCATCATTGAAATAGTAAGAACATACAATAAGCTTGGACTTCTCCATACATAGCACCGAGGTTTTTTAGTTAAAAACCCCACACCTCTTATCCCAAGGTGGTCAAGTAGGGTTTGGTGTTTTGTGGTTGGGCCCTGAGTAGTGTCTGATGGTCCATGAAGATCCTAATAATTGGTATCAGAACCCGTGGTTGGGGCTATTGTTCGAACGTTGAAGTGGTTGTGGATGTCACACGGTTTAGGGCGCAAGTGAAATCAGACTTAAGGTGAAGAAGGCAAGGCCCAAAGTTCAACTGGAGCTCAAGGTGGAGTTAGTGTCTCACTCATTAACTCAGGTGGACCATGGTTCTAGATCAAAAAGGCAATGCTCAAGGTTGAACTGGCGCTCAAGGTGGAGTTAGTGTCTCACGCATTAACTCTCAAGTAGTAGGGTTCTATGTGGGCAAGAAAATTCTCAAGCTGGATTTGGTGCTTGCCTTCTCATTAACTCAAGGTGAAGTAGGATTGTAGGGCACATAATGACAATAATCATGATCGATGGGTAGCATATACAAATGGTAATCATATGGTGAAGTCTGATTGGACTGGTCAAGTGGTGTAATATCGTCAAGGTGGAGAGTGTTGGAGTATGTGGCATGATAAACCACTTAATTATAGCTAGGGATAGTCCCACATGGAAGAAATAAGAGTACATGTTGAGCTTAATAAACTTAGGCATCTCCTTACGTAGCGTTGTGGCCTTTTAGATTAAAACCATACACCTCTTATCCCAAGGTGGCAAAGTAGGGACATGATCGGTGCTATGTTGTCGGGCCCATAGTAGGTTCCTATTTTCCATGAACATCCTAACACCATTCACTAAATATAAGAAAGATGCAAAAAGGTAATATCATTTCAAAAGATCGATAAGATATATTTTTAAACTAAAAAACATATCGAATAATATATATTTTTTTGGGACAAAATATGTAAAAATTAGTTTCGATATAATTTCATTGTTGGCTTGAGGATACAACTCTAAAAAGGAGAGACATAGTATGGGAGGATGTCAAGGCGGAAAATGCTAGAAAGGATGTGAAGTGAAGAATAAAAATATCTATCGGGTTTCCCTTTACTTTTGCAAAGATAAAAAGGGTAAACTTGATATTAATACACATTATATTTGATATTCATATGTCGGAAAATTCATAACTAAATAAAAATTATGCATGTGCCGTTATGGCACGGGTTAAGACCTAGTCACTTATATATAAGATCATGTCAGATTCGCACACATAAGATTTCCGCAAAACTTACTAAAAGTAATTTATTGATCAAAATAAAACAAAATAGAGGGGGACTAAGAGCCATAACCTCCAAGAAACTGAAAAAAGTAAAGGAAAAAAAACTGCAAAGACTGCAAGAGCAGGGGTGTCGTAATATCAAATAGTATGTCCCTGACTTTATATATAGTCTACCCTGGAGGCGGGGGTATTATCTTTGCAACAACAGGTGCACAAGAGTGTACTAGATTCAGAATCGTTTAAGCACATTTGCTTTCCCACCGTACTACCCATTGACTTGCATTTTTTCCTGCAACCACTTCTACAAAGGTTGCACTTATCGGTATTAAACGCATGAAACTCTACGTATGTTTCCTCGAGTTTACATTTCTTTTCTAGAGATGGACACGGATCTGAAGATGGCGACGATGGAGGAGGTGGAGAGAGTGAGGGTGGTGGTGGGGGTGGAGATGGGGGAGGAGGTGATGGTGGAGGTGGAGGGGGTGATGGTGGAGGTGGAGATGGGGGAGGTGAAGGTGGTGATGGTGGTGGTGGTGGAGACCTGCCACAACAACATGCCATTGCGAAAGCCCTCCCCATGCGTTCGCATATTCCAGTACTGTAACTTCGTCCACCATCTTTCAAACATTCCTCCTCACAAATGGATATGCACTTGGCACAAGTATTCCCCCAATATACCTCACGAACATCTGGAGCAGTTCGACTGCATTGGCCATTCGATTGAGTTGCAGATACCATCTCTGCATAGATAACAAAACACGATATAGACATTATTAACAAAATTACAAGTATTTGGCTAGTCCTGACCATGTATGCATGTTTGATCGATAATTACCACTCACCTGAATAGGAAGACAAAGCAACGGTAACAAAGAGAAACAACCAAATTGGAGATGATGAACTACTACTGTAAGCCATCGTACGTGATAATTATGGTACCCGTTTGTGGTGGATTGATGATGGGATTAAGTACTTAGTTATACTATTTATAGGACATGAAATTTAGTTTTAAATTGATGGGAATTTTGATAAAGAACCCTGGTTTTTAACATTACACTAAAAAAATACCCCCGATTTTTAAAAATTTGTTAAACTGCCCTTGCCATCTATTATCACGGTTTGACCCCACATATTGAGTCCACGGTCGTTTACTTAGTCAAGAAAATGGGTAAAATTACCATAAACCCCTACACTAAATCTAAGAGTAAAAGAAAGGTAGCACCAAAAACCATAGCTGTTGTTTGTATCTTAGTATTAAATCAAACCATTGGATCTCCGTAATTTTCATATATGTTGTTTGTTACAGTATTATGCAATCGTTATTAAATTTTTAGTACGATCGGAGTTGGAGATGTGATGAAACCATCCGTACTGCAGTACATTGCCACTGCATTTGGATCATTTGGCAAGAGATAGAAACCTATGAAAATAGATGTTGTACAGTGTATAATTACCTTAAATTTTAATGGGAGTAACCAATTTAGTCTATGGGGTTTGTAAAAATTTCACTTTAATATGAGTTAGAGAAGTACCTCAACCAACTGAGTTTTAAGGTGAACTTGTAGAAATTGATTTTTGAGATGAACTTATAGAATCAGTGGTAAATTAGGTTCTAACCGTTACTTTTCTATGAAATTTTGGTACAATGCCTGTGATATACCGATGAATGTGTGGTATAAATTTCAGTTGGATCAGATTAGTATTCATGGATCAGAAGAAGAAATGGAGTTGACGATTCAAGAAAATCCAACTTTACTAAGGAGGAAGGGCGTTTTGGACATTTTGACCCCGCCACCTAAGCATTAACAGTTGCTGACTAATGATAAATGTTTTTTGAAAAAAAACGGTCAAGAAAAGGGTACTTTAACAAATTTTTAAAAAACATGGACATTTTTTTAGTGTAATGTTAAAAATCAGGGTACTTTATCAAGAAACCCTAAATTGATTTCCATCCGGAATATTGCATTAGTATATACTGTTACAGTACTTACACTTACGAACGTGTGAGGTTCAACAAATTGATACGCCGAATCTCTCATTTACAGTAAGTGTTTGGGTCGATGAGTCTACTGTTCAAAAACCAAAATCCCAGATTTTAGGGAACATACAGAAGGTTGTGTCATGTGTGTGATTGATGTGCTATCGCATGACTACTCACGACTGAATTAACTTACTGTTTTTGTTTTTCTTGCTATAATTAGAAAAGAGTAATTCAACACGTGTATCACCTCTGTTTCGGTAAAAATGATATATTAGTTTCTTTACGTTTTCACCTAAAAATAGACAAAAATGAAGAGAATGAAGGTGCTACTTCGTAAAATGGAGGGGGTGTTATGTCTGCTCAAAGTGATCGGCAGCGTTGGATGAATGAGTGCAGTATGAGATAACATATATTTCTTCTGTTTTTAGAAAAAAATTACTATCATTTTTCCAGTGTAGCTTATTTTTAAGTTGAAACGAAAAAGTGATACGTATATTTTTTCCGGTAAAAATGGATCGTATGTCCGTTTATTGTTCGATGTAAAATGACCATAAATAATCAAGAGGGATACGTTGTTGCATGTGACCGCAACGGTTCCATGATGGACTATATACTTAGTATACAGAAGATAAAAACCTCTTTGATGTTTATCGTGCTTAAGGGTGGGGTTTGTTTTGTATCCAAAAGATCTTAGAGCAACCACAGTAATGGGAGTAAAGAGCTGGTCGAAATAGCAGACACAGCGGATAGACTAAAGAGAAAATACCAGACCAAAGACCAAATCTCAGATCATATTTGGTCTTTACTCTAGTCTTTAGTCGGGCATAATATAGTGATTACGCCTGGTGGGGCGTAACTCAAAGTTATACCCGTATTAAAAAAAAAAAAAAAAACATGGGGCGGAATTAGAGATTACGCCTGATTGGGGCGCAACTTAAAGTTGCGCCTAATAACGGGCGTAATTTCCAAATTCCACCCAAAAAAAAAAAAATTTAATGGGGCGCAAGTATTAGTTGCGCCCCATTCAGGCGCAATCATAAGTTGCGCCCCATCAAATTTGGTTTTCCCACTATAGCGTCGCACACGGAGTAAACCCAATTTTTTTTACTTTTTAATCTTTGGTTATAGTTGTATGACTGCAGTTGCTCTTATACGACCATAAGGAGATACTCTCGCCGTCTCCCGGGGTTATTCTAAAAGATCTTAAAGCATCTCTAGCACTATTCGGATATCAATACAAAAAAAAAAATTATGCCATGAACGAGTTTCAAGATTTTTCTAAGGAAAAAAAAATCTCTCCAGTTAATAGTATAAAAATTTTATTCCGATTTGACAATGTAATAAGATCAGATTAAAGTATCTATTTTCTAGAGATACTCATCCAAACACCAGATCTAAAAATTGAACGTGGGTATGACTTGACAGCTAATTGGTTTGATTTGTTTTTGTTTCACGTGGCTTAAGCCTATTTTTAAGGCTTGATTTCTTAACCAAACTTAATAATCACGCTAACATCTAATTATTTCTGGGCTTTAGGCCTGGCTTAAGCCAAGAGAAGTCGGTATATAGTTCTGTCCCTGTTAGAAATTGTGAAAACTACTACCACACCCATTTTTCAGATTTTGGTCACCGACAAAAAATTTCAGGGGCGCACCCATTTCTTCGGTCAATTTTTTTCCCAAACCCAGAATTTTTAGAAGTGGGAATGTTATTTATGCCCCTACTATCCATGGGTCATGCACAAACACCCTTATGAGTCTTTACAAATACCCCTAATGGCAGAAATGAAATTATTAACAGAAAAATAATTCACATAATTCCATTTTTAGCCTTTTAACTCTTATACTCCAGCTTTTTCTTTATTTCTTCTTCTTTTTATACTCCATCTTCGTCGCCAGCACCATCTTCGTCACCACCACCATCTCTGTCGCCACCGCAACCAACTACACAAACACCACCATCGTATCTATCATCACCATCTCAGTGAGTTATCATGTATCTCTCTTCTCTTTCTCTCTGGCAATCACCGCCACCACCAACAACAACCTCATCGTTCCACCTCCACCTCAAAATCCACCGAATCTATCACCAGATCCATCAAAAATCTGAACCTTTTAGCCAATACACCACCGGCAGCAGCACCACTTCCTCCAAAACAGTCGATTCAACTACAAATCATTAACCTAGAGATGAACCTATGAAAAACTATTCTCCAAAACTTAATCTCGAGCATCAAAAATGTAGATCCATTCCGATTTGCAACTAACTCTTAGCTCATTTGATGACAGAGATCGTGAAGAAGCTAGGGTTTGCATTTCAGTAAAATCAGTTGAAGAATCTGGTGATAATTTTGACCGATTTCAGAGATTGAGGTTTGTGGAGATTAAGAGAAGGACATGGATCTGAAAGTGGAGGAGGTAATGGAATTGATGTTGTTGAAATGGTTTGCTATTGTTGGTGGTCAATCTAAAGAGAAGAAATGATTTCGATTGTTGTTGTGATGAAGTAACCAATGATTATACAAAGATGGTTTCGTGTTGGTATTCTTGCAGATGAAGTTTACAAGGGTTGCTGTTCTGGAGAATATGTTGGTGATGAATTGAAGCTAATGGGGTTGATTTGGCAGTGGTGCTGCTGGTTGATTATCATGGGTTTTCTGGTTGTTTTGATCTGAGAATTAAAGTGGAAGACTAAACAAGGTTTTGAGGAGATTTATGTGATGGCAGAGTTGAATATTTGTAGGGTTGTTTGATGCTTCAAGGAACTGTATTGAGTTCAATGTGTTGGAACTGAGTTGATGCGGGTTCTAGCTACAACTGGGAATGGATGAACTGTAATGGGCTTGTGTTGCTGAGATGGTGTTTCTGATATGGAAATAGAGTTTGAAGTTGTATGAATCTCAGGAAGAACATTGAAGCATCAATGGAGAGATTGAAGTTGTGTGGCATAATCAGTTGCATTGCAATTGCAATTGCAGTGAACAAGGAGTTGAAACTGCATTTATAGTTTTGCTGCTGCACTGAATTGGTGGAATTGAGCAGAGTATAGATGTATGTTTAGGACAGGTTTTAAACTAAAGATGAGCTGGTGAAGTTTGTATTAGTTACAACTGATGGCTTTGTGGATATGGATTGCAGGTAGAGTTTGTTGGTGATACTGGTTGAACTGGTGTTTGTACGCAGAGAAGAAACGGTGAAGTTACAGCTGCAGCTAAGGAGAAATGAAGAAAGAATGGATGATGTGTTGGCTCAATAATGGTTATGAGCTACTGAATGCAATGAGATACATGTATGCAAGGAAATGATATTGCATGTGCAATGAAAAGATGCATTTTGTGTGTGGCGCTTCAGTCGTCTTGAAGCTGGCGAATGCTAGGCAAATGAAATGGGACATGTTGGTTTGATGCTGAGAGGCTGAAGCTGTTGGTAGATGCATGGATGTTCAAAAGAGATGTCATTAATCGAAGTGAAGGGATTGTGGTTGTCTTTTTGATTTTTTCTTGTGTGTGTGTGATAGACACATTTTTGTGTCTGAATTGTCCTCAGTGTCTCTATTGTTAGTCTCGATGTTTGTACTAATTTTGGTGTTTTTATGTTTGTTTAGGTGTTATTGGAGAATTACACTTGTGCGGAAAAAGTTGCTCAAAAAGTGCTATTTGGACCCCGGGAGAAAAAGTACTAGAGGCACCCTTATTTTGGATAAGGGCACCCCATGCACCCAGAAATTGCTAAAGGCACCATCGCTTTGGATCGGGCACACCACCTTCTTCATTTCAAATTTTCGTTTTGGCGGGAAAACGAACTCTACTTCTGGCAGATTTGTCGATCACATTTCGATTGGAGTTAGAGGGAGATTCAATCACTGAAACTTCATGGGTAGACGTGATATGATTGTAGAATGTTGGTATGGTCATTGGTTTCGGTTATATTTGGCTAGACAATCCATGAGTTCAAAACATGGCAGTCCGTGCATGGGAGAGATATTCACGAGTTTGTATGAGTTTTGAACGTGATTTGTACGTGTACGATGACTCCAACAACAATAAGGAACGTGTAGAAGCATGCTTGCCATAGGAAACATCATGGAGGAGATAAAAAAGGGAATATATTCCCGTATCCTGCATGAGAATATCACCGAGTAATGGAGGATTGTTAGCAGTTATGGAGCAAGATTTTTTGGTGTCTATGGCTATATAAAGGGTACTCAAGCACTTCACGTATGGGTTACGAGATATTGGAGAGTTTGGGAGACAATAGAGCAATCGAAATCAAGTTGCGAAAAATATTCTCTCAAGCATCGTAAAATCAAGATCGTGAAGAACAGACTCCTGAAAACCGTCGTTTACGCTACAGCGTAAACGACTCAAATCTGTGGGTCGTAGAAAAGGAGAGCTTGTATCGTTCTTTGTAACATCTCACGTAATCAAGGCAATGGATGAAGGTATCTACTCACGTAATCCGTCGTTTTCACCACTTTTTCACTCTTTTCATCATTTGTAAACCATTTTTGAGCAATAATAATGAATTTTGAGTGTGTTTCCAACATGATGAGAGGCTAATTCTCTCACGTAATCAAGGCAATGGATGAAGGTATCTACTCATGAATAATGGGTAGCTATTTCATTTTCTCTAATATTTAATTACAATTCACTCAATCACTGCTTTTGCAGAGTTTTTAATTGTTTGCATAAATTTATTCATTAGTTGTGATTCAATTAGATAGGTTATGCTTTGTATTAAGATAATCTATGCTTAGGGGATACAATTAATTTTTGAGAATTTGCCTGATTATTTGTGAATTAAGAATTAAAGGATTTAAAGGCTAATTAGAGTTATGAAATATTCAATATCATTCATTCATGTGTAATAGTGGATTCTAGTGTATTGGTTATTCCTAATATCCTGAAAACAATTTTAATTTAAGTTTTCTTTACTTTTAAGTTTTATTAAATCTAAAATTATTTGCCTTCACAAGTCTCAACGAACTCTTTACTACAACATCATTGATAAATACCATCAATTTTTGGCACCGTCGACACGGAGCTTGTCTTTAGGCTAGAGTTTATAGATTTTTATTCTTTTTTTTAGGTTTTTATTTGTTTTTATTTTTATTTGTTCTTATTTACGTTTTTGTTTTTGTCTTTTTACTACAGATTTTGGAATTTGGAGCAAAAGAAAAAAATTCCAAAGGTTTTGGTGAATAATTAAAGATTTGGAGTTAAAGACAAAGTAAAAGGTGAAGCGAAAGAAGAAGATTTTTTTTTTATATAAAAAAGAGAAAAAAAAAAGAGAGTTTATTTCTTTAGATTGTATTAGTATTTCTTTATTCTTGTAATTTTATTTTTATTTTGCACTTTACTTTTTGGACTTTGGACTTGGACATTTGGACATTCTTTTATTTTTAAACCCTACGGAAGGGTAGTTTAAATATTAAACTGTTTGCAGAGAAGGATGGTGATTACGATATCACCTCGGCCCCTCGGGTTCGTACACGACATAGGAGTCGTGGCCCGAGTCGACTTCAGCGGTTCATCCCCTGTATGGAACGGTAGGTAAGTTTGTCGAAACACTCGCGAATCCCCTGTCAGCGAGTTACTGTATTCCTTCGTTTGCATATATGTCGAGGAACTGAAAACGGCTGTTTTAAATTCCTAGTAAAGGGAAAAAACTGGCCATACAAGATAAGGGTTCGGATTTCATCATCGTTCCCTTCTTTCCCTCCTTAGGAAAAAAAAACTTAACGCGAACCTAAGCCTTAAAATTTGGAATAGAACGAGACCGATAGGGTAACGAGCTTAATAGGAAACTCGTTCGAAAAATATTGGTTACTTTTTTGAGCATTCTTCGAAGTTCATGAAAGTTTCTGTGGGTTGAATGCGTGACTGCGCCTCCCTGTAATGCGGTGAGGCCTTGGGTATCAAAGCTCCAAAGATCTTCCTCGCCTATTCAACTTACTTAAACGCGGATTGATTCTAGAGAGGTTTGCTCATTTGTAATGAATTCCTTTCAAGGATTAGAAGCTGGTCTAGAAAACAATCTAAGTGGAGCCATCATTCTTTTTTTTTGCAAGAAATCTCTAGGTTTGCTTTGGTGGAGTCAGCCTTGTTTGTGTTTGCATATAACCTCCTTTCCTTTTAGGATTTTTATTTTTATTTTTCTTTTGTTTTTTCTAGTGCATGCTGATAGGTGTAGAATACACCTAATTTACTATCTAAGAGTTTACGCTTTCTTTGCTATTTTTCTAGTAACTTATGTATTTTACGTGTGTTTTTGAGTTATTAGGTACTCTGGAGTCGCACGGAGGAAAAGGAGAAGAAATCATTCAATTTGAGCTAAAAGGGAAAAAAGGTCATTTCAAGGGAGGACACTATACGGATCCCAGTCAAGGTTAAGGGGCATCTCTGTTTTGGAGAATTATTAAAGACAGCCTAGCTGTGGTTAAGGGGAGGCCAATAGGCTAGCCCTTATCAGAGTAACCAACTATTATGGAGCACCAGCTTGGGGTGTATTTACCTGGGGTGTACCATTTAACCCCAAATCATATAACCCTAAAAACGAGAAATATCTTTCTCGTTCAATGATCTTTCATTCTCAGACACTCGAAATTGAGAGAGAATAAAAGCGGCCGTGCCTCCCGTTATTCTGTTCGAGAGGAGATCGAGAAATCAAGAGAGAAAAGCATGGAATTGAGAGACGAAATCACATCGAGATAGAGGAGATGGATTCTGTGAGGTGGTCAAGAAAATTTGAGAGAAGAAGAAATTGGTTCTGTTGTTGTTTACGAGAGATGAAGAGTGTGTTACTGTTCGAATCAAAGAAATACAATGAGAAATTCTACAGTTAAATCGAGAAGATGATAAGAATTGATGGGTTTTGTGTTAATTGCGGATACAATGTAGAAATTAGGGTTTCTATTGCTGCAATCAATTCAGAGAAATTAGGGTTCTTATTGAAGATTACGGTCCAGAAAGATATGGGTTTGATGCTCGAATTACAGAGAAGAAATAGTTGATAGAATGGGTTTGTGTGGCTGTTGTTGATTTCAGTGAAATGGGTATTGCATCTGAAGGAATTGAAGCTCAATCGGTTGGATTCAGATGGGGATCTGAGTTGTTTCTGTTGGAGACATTGAAGATTATGTGTTTCCAGTGAGGAATTAGAGATGGGTTTTGTTTGAGGAATTCAAAAGCAACAAGAACAAGGAGCAGACATTGTGCTCTGGTGGTTTTACAGCTGGAGTTTGGAGCTGAACTGGTTGATGAGGAGGTGATAATCTGTCACACAAAGGGTTGCTTCTCAATCTAAATTTATGGGTTGTTCTACAGGGTCTTGGATTATGAATGGTTTAGATGAATGTTAGAACATGGTGAGCTGTTGGTGTTATGATGATAAAGAAGCTCAGGGAAATGGGTTGCCATGGATGATTACAAAGAGGAGTTATTGAGATGAAAGTGGTAGATGTTGATCAAAGATGTTGTTGGTGGAGAATGAAAATGTGGTTGCAAGCAATGGAACTGAGCAAGTCAAGGAAGCTACAGGGGAGATGCCTGTGAACTGCAATAGATGTTAGGAGCTAAAGCTGTACACTGGTGGTTGCAGTCTGTGGATTCTGAGTTATGGTGGAATATGAATTACAGCAGTTACAGTGAAGACACTAATGAAAATGTTGGAATCGCGGCTAGAATGGCAGCTGGTGGTTGGTGATGGTTCAAAGATTTTGAGGTGTTGTGATTGGGTTGTCGCTGCAAGCTATGCAAGAGAAGAAGGTGCTAAAGGGAATGCTGGTGTTGGTAGTTCAAGAATGGGTTCTCTCTGAGATTGAAGTTATGGTCTGAGTATGAGATGATTATGATGCTGCTAAGAAATGGGTATGCCGAGAAATTGAATTGGGCTCAATACATGCAATGTTGAAGCAACAGAGAGTGATTGAAGCAGGCAACTCAGTTGCAATGCACAACCATCATGGTTGGGTGTGCAGGGGAAGCATGGCCATCTTGGCCGTGAACAATTTGGTTATGTGCAAGTGGCTTGGTCAGAACTAGTCAGCCGAGTTATGCAGCTGACTCGATTGTGACTCATTCTAACTCAGTCCCTTGACTAACATTTGACCGTTAAGTTTTACCTTTGACCGTTAGTCCTAACGGTGGACTGACGGAATATTCCGTCACCGGGGGGAGAATTTTCAGGTGACCGACGGCGACAAATTCTGGCCAACTTCCAGCCAAAAACACAGTTTTTCGGTGAGCAAAAATGCAGAATTTTGTGCGGACTTCTCTCATGTGTGTGAAGACTTAGAATTGGGAATTGGATGAAAACTTGGAAGTTTTGGAGAATTGGACTAGAATTTGGAATATGGATCAAATTGGGAAAGTGGTGTTCTTTTGGAATGAGGATTCTTTTCCTACAAAGACATGGAGAGTATTGAAGCCTATAAATAAAGGAGTTCTCTACAACTTTTTACACACATATACTTTGGAAAAGGAGTTAAAGTGCACAAGGATTGGAGGAAGGAGCAACCATCATCTTTTCAATAAGTTTTTCTTTCTTCCTTTATTAATATTATTATTGTGTGAACTCCAAATTATGAGTAGCTAATTTTCTTATTGATTGAGGATGAATTCCTAGTTCTTAACATATGGTTTGAGTTTTGTTTCAATTCTACTTTGAAGTTTTTCATATGATTATCGATTGTTTTTACTAATATTATTGTTCATGATTGATTGATAGGTTGTTTGGAGTGCACGCTAAATTAATTTGTTAATTTAATTTAAAGCTAGTGAAATTTAGGGAATACGTAATAGTTTCTTGACTCTTTACACAAGTAGAAAACACAAGACCTTGCGGAGGGATTCCGTGGAGCAATTGTGTGTGAAAACAACGCTAGAAAGTGGACCAAGCGAACCGAGTCTAACTACTAGTACTAAACCTAAGTTCATAAATCTTAATGCGTTCGGGGAATTACATCTTGTAAGCGAACCTCAAGGTGGTTCTTTTGAATAGAATCTGATAACTAAGCTTAACCTCATTTATTTCAATTGAAATAAGGAATTTTGGGGTTAGCTAAGCGAACATGCTATCCTACGGTTGGTGATAATCTATGACTAATAAAAAGTGGAAAAGAACATAACTTTAATCATTGTTTTGCAGCGAAGAAGGATTCTTTGATCTATTCTCTCTCATTGATTTCAACTTACACTTTTAATTGCTTTGTTTATTTCTTTTGCTTTTAAAATCTTGAACCAATACCCCCCTTTTTGTGACATTATAAGACAACTATAATCTCTTGCTCCTCGTGGGATCGACCTTGACTACCCTATATTACTCTTTAATTAGGTAGTAAAGTATTAATTAATTTGTTGTGGTTACGACACGCATACAAATTTTGTGCATGTTGCCGGGGAGCAACGGGCGATTTTAGTTGTTTTTATTTTTCTTTTTGCTTTATTCTTGCTTTGTTAGATTCTATATTGTATCTAACTTAGTTTTGTGAACCTTGTTGTAGGTACTATATCTTTGGTGAATGCTTCAAGGGGGAATACCGAGTCCAATTAGAATACGTCTTCGATCCGGCACTCAACTAAGGGAGTTTATTCGAGCGGTTAACACTCCACTTCCTCGTTCTACATCAAGTGAATTCGCAGATTCGTACATAGAAGAAGAAGCAATGGGTGATCGTACACTCAAAGACCTAGCTTCTCACAAGCTCGATACACAACAATGGTGTATCCAAACTAAATCAACTTTCGAGATCAAGCCGGGGTTGATTAGAGAATTACCAAAGTTCCATGGCATGGTGAATGAAGGCCCAAACAAACATCTTATGGACTTCAACACCATAGTCACGGCCATGCTTCCACCGAATACTAATGCGGATGGAGCAATGTTGAAAGCTTTTCCGTTCTCTTTGGCGGGCAATGCTAAGGAATGGTTATATTATTTGCCTTCCGGAAGTATCACAACATGGAATGGGATGAAGAAACTTTTCCTCGAGAGATATTTTCCCGCATCAAAGGCTACTCAAATTCGCAAAGAAATTTGTGGGATAAAGCAACATGTGGGAGAGTCATTATATGAATGTTGGAATCGATACAAGATATTGGTGGAAAGTTGTCCACATCATCAATTTAGTGACGCCATGATAATCCAATACTTCTATGAAGGTCTCCAAACAAGTGATAGATATCTTCTTGACGCCTCCGGTGGTGGTGCACTAGTGAACAAGACGGTGGCCGAAGCTACCGAGTTGATTAAAAGTATGGCGGCAAACTCACAAATATTCTATGCAAGAGGTGATTCAATGGTTAAGTTGGTGCATGAGGTTAGTGACTCGTCTTCACAATCCGATCAACAGTTAAACAACATAGAGAGGGTAGCAACGATCGTCCGTGTAATTATTCCGGATGATGAAACCGAACAAGTAAATGCTTTATATCCAAATCCAAGGCAAAGGTACGATCCTTATTCCAATACTTACAATCCCGGTTGGAAGGATCATCCCAACTTTAGCTATGCAAACAAGCAAGCGGCGGCTCCTAATCCATATGCGCAACAAGGATGATTCCAACAATCACGTTTCCAACCTCAACAACAACAATTCCAACCACAACAAGTCAAGGAGCAAGATTCTTCGAATAATGACAAGTTGAATGTGATAATGCAAAGTGTAGGATCAGAATAT